>SJYX01020146.1:325115-365827 GCA_006410675.1 Oreotragus oreotragus
GAAGAATTGATGCTTTTGAAGTGTGGTGTTGGAGAAGACTCTTGAGAGTCCCTTGGACTGCAAGGAGATCCAACCAGTCCATTCTGAAGGAGATCAACCCTGGGATTTCTTTGGAAGGAATGATGCTAAAGCTGAAACTCCAGTACTTTGGCCACCTCATGTGAAGAGTTGACTCATTGGAAAAGACTCTGCTGCTGGGAGGGATTGGGGGCAGGAGGAGAAGGGGACGACCGAGGATGAGATGGCTGGATGGCATCACCGACTCGATGGACGTGAGTCTGAGTGAACTCCGAGAGATGGTGATGAACAGGGAGGCCTGGCGTGCTGCGATTCATGGGGTTGCAAAGAGTCAGACATGACTGAGTGACTGAACTGAACTGATAGATCCAATAAAATATCTCCAGAAGGAAACTTATAGTAAATATATCTTTAGTGAATAAATGGAAGACAGACCAAAATAAGCAGTATCCTAAGAAGCAATGATGTGAACAAATGTAGCAAACTGGAAGGGACCTGATGGGGATTGAAAAAAAGGCATTCTTAGTCAGTATTTTCATTTAAAATTATTTGATCAAAACTTAGTGGCTTTCTTAAACTGATTAATCATATGTGTAGAAAAAGTACAAGTAACAAATTCAAATGCCCCAGTGTTGATGCCTCTCAAATCACCCAATATTCAATGTTTACCTTTAAAAATACTTTACAATGTCCAGAGTTTTAGTATTAAATCGATTTTTTGGATTCTTGGTTTTCTATTCTTTTCTATCAAGCTGGCTGTATTCTCATTCAACTGTGTTTATTTTTACTTCAGATCAGTTTGACCAACGATTAACACATACTGGTGTTTAAATGCATGGTATATATACATTTGTATATCCTCTCTTATTAGAAAACTTTGTCCTATGCAGCTGAGGCAGAATTTCTAACTATGTAAGACAACATTAATTTCAATAGGGTAAATAATTTTTTTCTTATTAATATAATTGTACAGTAATATATTTTCTACTATAACAGCATCATGGTACTGTAATAGTATCTCTCGGTAAACTACTGTATTTAATTAGAAATAATTACTTTTCTCTTTTTGGTCTCTTACTTCCCTCTTCATACCTTACAGTCAGTTTAAGATAAAAGATATCACAATAAAATCCTTTTCTCTCATACAACTACTCTTCTTACTGAGGCCAGAAAATGACTGAGTATACAGGGACTCTACAAGCAGAAAGGAGCTATTTTGTGAGATTTTCCTCCTATTCTTAATGATTAATAGAACATTTCTTTGAAGAAAACATATGAACTTACAGTATTTTAGAGGTTTAATAGAAAAAATCTTTTATATTATTGTATTATGGTTTTTCCTGTGGTCATGTATGGATGTGAGAGTTGGACTGTGAAGAAGGCTGAGCACCGAAGAATTGATGCTTTTGAACTGTGGTGTTGGAGAAGACTCTTGAGAATCCCTTGGACTGCAAGGAGATCCAACCAGTCCATTCTGAAGGAGATCAACCCTGGGATTTCTTTGGAAGGAATGATGCTAAAGCTGAAACTCCAGTACTTTGGCCACCCCAGGCGAAGAGTTGACTCATTGGAGAAGACTCTGATGCTGGGAGGGATTGGGGGCAGGAGGAGAAGGGGACGACCGAGGATGAGATGGCTGGATGGCATCACGGACTCGATGGACATGAGTCTGAGTGAACTCTGAGAGATGGTAATGAAAAGGGAGGCCTGGCGTGCTGCGATTCATGGGGTCGCAAAGAATCGGACACGACTGAGGGATTGAACTGAACTGATTATTATCTCTACAACTATGTTTCATGCTTGCCAATGCAAGAAACTTGAGACACAGATTCAATCCCTGAGTCAGGAAGATCTCCTGGGGGAGGGCATGACAACCCACTCAGTATTCTTGTCCGGAGAATTCCATGGACAGAGGAGCCTGGCAGGCTGCAGTCCATGCAGTCTCAGTGAGTTAGACATGACTTAAATGGCTTAGCACGCATGCACATGTTTTATGTTATATACACTGTACATGCAGTGTCCATACATTTTTGCATTCAATACAACAATTTGCACAAGAATTATCCTCATTTTACAGATGAGAATATTGAAGCTCAGAGGGGTTAAGTAACTTGCCCAAGGTTGTACTGTGGATGTAGCATTTGATCCTTGTTTCCCTTGTTCCAAATTTCATAGTTTTAATCATCACATTTTACCACTTCACCAGTCCTTACACTTTTTCTTAAAAATATAGGGAAACTGATTCATGGAGATAGAGGCTGAGTTATCCAAGGCCACGGGAACATTTCTTTCATTCATTTACTTAATCAATGTTTAATGCAAACACTGTTTTCAGTGAGTGGTGTTAATCACTAAAATGTATGTAGGCAAAGCAGAATAAATTATAGTCTTGTTCTCCCTGTCTGAACACTAATTTATAATTTTATTGGGGGAGGTGGATACATACAAAATTAGGGAAAGAAAATGAATAAAGTGGGAGGAGTGGAGAAATTCTGGATGTGGGTTGAATACAGCAGTAACCCAAATTTTAAAGTGAGAAAAGCGGCTATTGTGTGTTTCATGATTTAATTCCCATCACAATGGTGTCACTGTGTCTGTTTGAAAAGCCACTCAGGTTGAGGTCAGCTAAGCCTACAGACCAAGGGGTTTGCTCTTATTTCTTCTGTTCTTAGTAGCCCAGTTGACTGTAAAAGCAAAATAGTGGGGGGGGGGGGTGGTTAATTTCAAGACTAGCTCTCAGACCCAGATGCCTGACAATTAGTTTTGCACTTTTTCCAATATGTCTCCTTGTTGCAATAAACAGGACTGAAGACATTAGTTAGCAGGCAACTCCTACCTCTGTAAGAGCTTGAGAAAGCCTTAGACATATCCTCCAATCATGCTAAAGAAAATCTACAAAACTGTTTATCATTTAAAGGCGTAGAAAAATACCTTTGTTGGTAGCAAAATAATAAAGAGAGATTTCTTTTGGAGGGACACTGGTGACAACACCAATCTCTACTAACTGTTGCTGGGCAAAACTGTTTCTGATTTCTGATGTTCTGATATTCTGATTTCTGATGTCTTGCCCAGATGTTCTGGGCAAGACATCTCTCTGATTACAGACTATTTTATCTTAACTGAGAGAATAAATATTTCAGATGTAATAGCAAAAGAGAGGACACAGTTTTGAAGGGAGTTTTTTTTTTTTTTTTTAATTAGGAGTTTATCCATCAAACCCATTTTCCAAACTTCAAATGCTTTGCTTTATATGTGTTCCTTTGTGCAGCTATACTTACTCCTGTACAAGGATTAAAACAGTTCAAATTTTAATTTTTTTAAGAGTTACTTCTTCTGACTCCAAATCTCATGTTCTGCCCACTACATTGCATTGTCTCGTCTCATAACCAAGTAGGAGTTCTACCCACTTTTCACATTCCATCTTCGTGGGTCTACTGAAGGCCAAAAGATTTTTGTTGGAGCATAACTCTCTCCAGTGCCAGCTCATTTGTGGTACTATCTGCCATAGCCGAAAAAGACTATTTCCCAGCAAAAATTGGTAAGAAAGTGTCTGAAAAGTCAAACTTATGAATAATTCCTTTTTTTTTTTCTTTTTGCTGCTGGGGCTTGTGGCATTTCTGTGCAAAGTGTCAGCGGGTGACCTTACTTCTATTTCCTGCAAATTTATCTTGTCTACAATATTTTGATCCTTTTAGCCTGAATAGAAAAATATATTCGTGGCAAAACACTATTACATTAGTGGCTGATTTGATTTCAGGTTCCTGTGAAGGTTTTTTACCTCTGTGTTGATGGAGGCCCCTGTGAACTTCTTATTTCTAGTTGGTATTTATAGGCAATTTTATAATCCATGGTTTGCATAGAAAGTAGGTGATCTAAGGAAACAATTCCATTCACCATTGCAACGAAAAGAATAAAATACTTAGGAATATATCTACCTAAAGAAACTAAAGACTTATATATAGAAAACTATAAAACACTGATGAAAGAAATCAAAGAGGACACTAATAGATGGAGAAATATACCATGTTCATGGATTGGAAGAATCAATATAGTGAAAATGAATATATTACCCAAAGCAATCTACAGATTCAATGCAATCCCTATCAAGCTACCAGCGGTATTTTTCACAGAACTAGAACAAATAATTTCAAGATTTGTATGGAAATACAAAAAACCTCGAATAGCCAAAGCAATTTTGAGAAAGAAGAATGGAACTGGAGGAATCAACTTACCTGACTTCATATTCAAACGGGTATATCTTTCCTTTTCTCCTTTGCTTTTTGCTTCTCTTCTTTTCACAGCTATTTGTAAAGTGATAACCAAAATCTTCTTGTATCATGCTGACTTATAATCCTAGAATGCTTTTGATTCTAATTTCAAAATTAGGGAGGAAATTATAAACCATGGTTTAAGATTGAATTTGAATTGATTTTAATACGGGAACAGAAAAACTGTGGAAACTTACAAAGAGTGACATTTTTAAAAAAAGTATATTAGAACTTCAGAAATAATTTTTCAGATGCATTTTTAGTAATTATTTAATTTTAGTGATTTAAATGAAAAACAAAACTAATTTTGAAAAACTTAACACTGAAAGGAATGCACTTATTTGCTGGTGGCAGCTATGGTTATGTCTCAAAATTACTGGTTATGACCATATGGTTCGGGTCTATACCCCAGTGCCATCTGCTATATCCTAATTGTGAGGCACTAACTGGAATCTTGAATGTTGGGCCTGAAAATCTAAACCTAAAATGTAAGTTTATCTCTACTAAAAATCCCACTACAACTGAAGCAAAGTGATATGAAAAAAGAGCATTTTATTTCATGAATTCTCAAAATATAAAGTGCCATTTTAGACACATTCCTTCGCCAATGACTTTTTATGGTAAACCTATCATGTACTAGGATGTGGATATAAGGATACAGGAAGGTTATCTCTTGGTTCCCATAATAAGTCAGTAGTACAGGTTTTTAAACTCAAGCATCTGGTGGACATTTTACACATCCTACTTCACTTTGTCCAACTGAACACACGATGAACCCACAGACTGGCCTCTCTATTGATGTGGCATGCTTTGGTTACAATTTAGCATGAAAATGAATGGCCACTTTATGAAAAGGAATAAAGTAAAATGCAAGTTATAAAAATCCCACTACAACTGAAGCAAAGTGATATGAAAAAAGAGCATTTTATTTCATGAATTCTCAAAATATAAAGTGCCATTTTAGACACATTCCTTCTCCAATGACTTTTTATGGTAAACCTATCATGTACTAGGATGTGGATATAAGGATACAGGAAGGTTATCTCTTGGTTCCCATAATAAGTCAGTAGTACAGGTTTTTAAACTCAAGCATCTGGTGGACATTTTACACATCCTACTTCACTTTGTCCAACTGAACACACGATGAACCCACAGACTGGCCTCTCTATTGATGTGGCATGCTTTGGTTACAATTTAGCATGAAAATGAATGGCCACTTTATGAAAAGGAATAAAGTAAAATGCAAGTTAAAAAAAATAAAATAAAAAAAAATCTTTTTAAAGTTAATGGCTTCCATAACTTTCTAAGTTTTTTAACAGAAAAAAATATTTATAGAGACTTAATCAAAACTCAATACTGGAAGATTTAAGGTAACTCGCAGTCAACCATGTATTCATGTTTCCAGGCAGAACGTCCTTTGAATGTTAGCCTGTAAAAAAAAAGAAAGAAAATTAGCCTGGATAACAGTGAAATTTGAGTCCCAGTTCAGCCATATACCAGCTGTGTGACCTTGAGCAAATCATTTCACCTCTCTGAGCCTAGGGGAAATTTGAGATAGAAGTACTTGCCTGACCAATCTCATGGAGTAACTGAGAGATTCAGATGAAGTAACAAATGGGAAAATGCCTAGCTGACTATAAATTGCTTTGAAAATAAAGAGGGCAAGATTAAGAATAAAATTTAAATACAAATATACCGGATGTATCAACATGAGACCTGAATAGAAGAGGTAAGTTGTGCTAATAATGATGATGATTTCATCAGAATAGTAATATTGATGTTGCATGTTATGAAGACAATAGGAAAATGTCTCCGTTTGTTTTTATTACTGTTCCTTGTCAAATGAGTTCTTTTAAAAGTGACATTTTCCAGTCCTATATGCAAAGCAGCAAAAGAGACACAGATGTAAAGAACAGACTCTTGGACTCCGTGAGAGAAGATGAGGGTGGGACAATTTGAGAGATTAACTTTGGAACATATACATTACCATATGTAAAACAGATGACCAGTGCAAGTTCTATGAATGAAGCAGGGCACTCAAAGCCTGTGCTCTGGGACTACCCAGAGGGATGGGATAGGAAGGGAGGCGGGGGCAGGGTTCAGGATGGGGGGACACATGTGCTCCCTTGGCTTATTCATGTTGAGTATGGCAAAACCATCATGATGTGTCAAGTAATTATCCTCCAATTAAAATGAATAAATTAATTAAAAAATTTTAAAGTGACATTTTCTTTTGTATATGAATGACATTTTACCTCTCCTGACTCAAACCTTGGTTGTTCTTGAAGATGTGGAGGAGTGAAGACAAGTGTGATTTTGAGACTGAAGCAGAGGCAAAGAGAGGAGAAGTTGGAACAAATGACTGGGGAAGAGAGTGGACCCAGGCTTCAGTGTTTTCATTATAACCAAACAGACATAAATGACATCTCTCAAATGAATTTAAACATTAATAGAAAAGACAGGTGTTTCAATTTGATAAGCAGCAGAACAGGTAAGTTAATTATTAGCCTGAGAAAACCTTTTAGTATTTTGAACTATACCAACCTCCAACAACTGATTTATAGGCAGCTTAACTGCTCCCCAAAAATAAATAAATAAAATAAAATAAAATAAAATAAAAAAAGAAGAGGTACAAAAATAAAAATATATGTAAACTTTCAAAGCACTTTTACATGTTCGTTTGCTTGTTTTTCACCACTGTAAGGTGGGCAAGGCAAGCAGGATCTGGGCAGAGACTTGCTTGAAGTTACATGAAGACAGATATCCTATGGTGTTTCTGAAGAAAAGACATGTATTGGATTCTAGATTCAAGAAAGGTATAAGGATAGCATATATCTAAATATTTTTACTTGACTTGAATTTGTCTTCTCAGAAATGGAAATTCTAAGTTATAAAAATCACCACAGCAATGAAATTTTGCAAACACTATAAATAGAAAACTCAAAAAGTTTTATTACCAAATCCATTGACATGAAATTTCAATTATACATAGATTTACTAAAATTTCGGTGTAGATATTTGCTTCCTCAAAATGTATCTTCCCTCTCTTTCCCACCTATTTTCAGCTCAGTTCGGTTCAGTCACTCAGTTGTGTCCAACTCTTTGCGACCCCATGAATCGCAGCACGCCAGGCCTCCCTGTCCATCACCAACTCCCAGAGTTTACTCAGACTCACATCCACTGAGTTGGTGATGCCGTCCAGCCATCTCATCCTCTGTCGTCCCCTTCTCCTACTGCCCCCAATCCCTCCCAGCATCAGAGTCTTTTCCAATGAGTCAACTCTTTGCATGAGGTGGCCAAAGTACTGGGTGTTCAGCTTCAGCATCAGTCCTTCCAAAGAACACCCAAGGCTGATCTCCTTTAGGATGGACTGGTTTGTGATGCCATCCAGCCATCTCATCCTCTGTCGTCCCCTTCTCCTACTGCCCCCAATCCCTCCCAGCATCAGAGTCTTTTCCAATGAGTCAACTCTTTGCATGAGGTGGCCAAAGTACTGGGTGTTCAGCTTCAGCATCAGTCCTTCCAAAGAACACCCAAGGCTGATCTCCTTTAGGATGGACTGGTTGGATCTCCTTGCAGTTCAAGGGACTTTCATGAGTCTTCTCCAACACCACAGTTCAAAAGCATCAGTTCTTCAGCGCTCAGCCTTCTTCACAGTCCAACTCTCACATCCATACATGACCACTGGAAAAACTATAGCCTTGACTAGATGGACCTTTGTTGGCAAAGTAATGTCTTTGGTTTTGAATATGCTATCTAGATTAGTCATAACTTTCCTTCCAAGGAGTAAGTGTCTTCTAATTTCATGGCTGCAATCACCATCTGCAGTGATTTTGGAGCCCAGAAAAATAAACTCTGCCACTGTTTCCACTGTTTCCGCATCTATTTCCCATGAAGTGATGGGACCAGATGCCATGATCTTCGTTTTCTGAATGTTGAGCTTTAAGCCAACTTTTTCACTCTCATCATGCTCTTTCACTTTCATCAAGAGGCTTTTTAGTTCCTCTTCACTTTCTGCCATAAGGGTGGTGTCATTTGCATATCTGAGGTTATTGGTATTTCTCCCGGCAGTCTTGATTCCAGCTTGTGCTTCTTCCAGCCCAGCGTTTCTCATGATGTACTCTGCATATAAGTTAAATAAGCAGGGTGACAATATACAGCCTTGACGTACTCCTTTTCCTATTTGGAACCAGTATGTTGTTCTATGTCCAGTTCTAACTGTTGCTTCTTAACCTGCATATAGGTTTCTCAAGAGGCAGGTCAGGTGGTCTGGTATTCCCATCTCTTTCAGAATTTTCCACAGTTTATTGTGATCCACGCAGTCAAAGGTTTTGGCATAGTCAATAAAGCAGAAATAGATGTTTTTTCTGGAACTCTTTTGCTTTTTCCATGATCCAGCAGATGTTGGCAATTTGATCTCTGGTTCCTTTGCCTTTTCTAAAACTAGCTTGAACATCTACCTATTTAGAATCTAGCTTAATTCAACATTCAAACATACTTATTGAGCACCTTTTATGTGAGGGGACATACTGGTTTTAGTTTGCTAGAGTTTGAGAGAAGACTCTACATTGGTATTGTCCAGCACAATTTTTTATGATGATAACAGTTCATTTCTCTATAGGTCTGTGCAGTCCAATATAGTAGCCACTAGACATACAGNACTTATTGAGCACCTTTTATGTGAGGGGACATACTGGTTTTAGTTTGCTAGAGTTTGAGAGAAGACTCTACATTGGTATTGTCCAGCACAATTTTTTATGATGATAACAGTTCATTTCTCTATAGGTCTGTGCAGTCCAATATGGTAGCCACTAGACATACAGGGCTTCCCTGGTGGCTCAGATGGTCAAGAGTCTGCCTGCAGTATGGGAGACTCGGGTTCAATCCCTAGATCAGGAAGTTTCCCCTGGAGAAGGAAATGGCAACTCTCCCTAGTATTCTTGCCTGGAAAATCCCATGGACAGAGGAGCCTGGCAGGCTATAATCCATGAGGTTGCAGAGTTTGACTCGATTAAGCGACTTCACTCACTTTAGATGTATACAGCTATTGGGTATCTGACAACTACAGTCAGTAGTAAGGAACTGAATTTTAAATTTTAAAAACTTTAGTTAATTTAAATTTAGATTAAATGGTCACGTGCAGCTAGTGGTATCATACTGGGCTCTGTAGCTCTCGATTAGACTCATAAGAACCGTTTTCTATGGAAAGATTTGGAGAGATTTCATTTTTAGATACATTTTATTTGGAAGCGAAGGCACTGAAAAACATTTTTTCTCATCTTTTTGCTTACCACTTCCCTTCCCTGTGTCTATTTATAACACCGTATACTTTACAGTTTATTTGTTGTGTTTGCTGTCTGTCTCTCTAGCCTGGAGAATTAGCTTCAAGATGGTAGATATTTTTGATATTTTGGTTTATACCTACAAAAGAGACCAGATACATAGCAGGGACTTAAACATATGTTGAGTGAGGAAAGAATGTATTCTACCTCTGAGTTCTCATAAAATCTATGATAATGTTTATAAATTTAAAGTATAAATTTAATTTACAAAGTCAAGTATTTGTTTGTAGTTCAGAAAAAAAGATATAAGAGGAAAATCCAAAAGCAACGTGCTCTATGCCTGGTTCTGGTCTCAATCCAATGTAGAGATTTACCTGAAATTATTCAATCAGTTCCCCATTTTAGAGTTATTTTGATTATTTACAAATTTCAAGGTTACATTAATTCTTAAAGGTGTGTTTTAATTCTGTGACGTCTTTGAGATCAGTGGTCTTGTCCTGTTTATTCATTTTATCTAGTATCATAGGTATTAAAATACTCTTTTGACAGATGAGAAAATAGAAGCTCTGAGGAATTAAGGAATTTTCCAATAGCCATATGGTTGGAAAATAAATGAACTGAACACTAAACACAAGTAAGACTGAAAATTCTGTTACTTCAGTTACATCTGCATTCAATGGATGAGAATAAATAATTTTCTCTCTAACTCCCTCTGTCTTTTCAATGTGATTTTTTAACACTGTTTCAACACCAAGGCTACCTGGGTTTCTGAGGCCAAGCTTAATTTCCAAGGTTGTTCACTCTCAGCAGAGGTAGGGTTTGAAAGAGCGCTGGGTTCAGGGAGCAGTGAATTACTCCTTGTGTATGGGTTATACAGGGAGCAAGGGGAACTCAACCTGTAGCTGTTGATAGGACATGCAGAAGTCTCTGGAAGATTATGCTTACTGTGTTTGTAAGCTGACCTCCTGAAAGAGGGACACTCATGGACCATCAGTTTACGTATGGAGTTCTAATGAGGAATCCTATTAGGCAGGGCTCTTAATTGCTGTGCTTTTGAGATACTCAAATCATCAGAGTCTAGAAAGTGTTATTTCATTCACATACACTTATACAAACTCTGAGGCCTTGGACATGAATGCCTTTGTTACATACTGTTTTAATAAATAGTCCTTACAAGACTACCATTTATATATGTTGGGTTGGATTGTTTTTAATTAATATTTATTTTGGGCTTCCTTGGTGGCTCAGATGGTAAAGCGTCTGCCTGCAATGCAGGAGACCCAGTTTCGATTCCTGGGTCGGGAAAATCCCCTGGAGAAGGAAATGGCTTCCTCCAGCACTCTTGCCTGGAAAATCCCAAGGACGGAGGAGCCTGATAGGCTACAGTCCCTGGGGTTGCAAAGAGTCAGACACGACTGAGCGACTTCACTTTATTTTACTAACTACAAATTTTAAAAATATATTTAATTATTCTTATAAATGGTATCTTAATGGAAGACTCAACTTTTTAGCCAAGTAGACTGGTCAAGTTACTTAATGCCTCTGAGTCTTAGGTTGCTCCAGTGGAAAATGGAGATACTATCACTAAGATCTGGTGATGAGTAAATGAGAAAACAAACACGTAAATGCTGACACTCGAAAGACACTCAATAGTACCATTATTAGCGTTATTTTAGTAGAGGCCCACTTGTGATATCAGGACTAGAAGGAGGTGGCTTCTTGGCTTATTATATTAATTCATTATTTATCCTTTCACCTATACTTATTGAATATTTTCTGTGTGCTAAATTCATTGAGCTTGTTCTCTGTGAGGAGACATGTACTAGTTTTCAAAGGCTACTGTAACAAATTACCACAGCCTCATTAGCTTAAAATAACTTATTATTAGCCTATGATCTCTATGTCATAAGTGTAACATGGGGACCCCTGGGCTAAACTCAGGTTGCCAGCAAGACCACATTCCTTTCTAGTTGTTCCGTTATTAGACACTACCATGTCTTTCCCCTCATCCAGAGGCTACTCCTATTCCTTGGCTCATGGCCTACTTCCATCTTTCAAGCCAGCAATGCTGCATCTCTCTGACTGTTCTTCCATTGCCACATCTCTGATAAAATGATAGAAAGGTTCTTTTAAGGGCTTATGTGATTAAGTCCATTTTTCCATGCAAGGCAACACAAAGCCACAGCTTCCAGGGATTGGGATGCGGACCTGTTTGTTGTTGTTCAGTTGCTAAGTTGTGTCCGACTCTTTTTGTGATCCCACAGACTGTAGCCTGCCAGACTCCTTTGTCCATGGAATTTTCCAGGCAAGAGAACTGGAGTGGGTTGCCATTTCCTTCTCCAGGGGATTTTCCCAACCCAGAGATCGCACATCTCCTGCACTGGCAAGCAGATTCTTTACCACTGAGCCACAAGAGAAGCGTATGTGGGCCTCTTTGAGGAGTATTATTCTGCTACCACAGGACATATAGTATAAATCAAACGACATGAGTGAATAAATGTAGATATGGACAGTGCTTTGGAAACAATGTCAGACTTTATTTTTGGGGGCTCCAAAATCACTGCAGATGGTGATTGCAGCCATGAAATTAAAAGACGCTTACTCTTTGGAAGAAAAGTTATGACCAACCTAGACAGTATATTCAAAAGCAGAGACATTACTTTGCCGACTAAGGTCCATCTAGTCAAGGCTATGGTTTTTCCTGTGGTCATGTATGGATGTGAGAGTTGGACCGTGAAGAAGGCTGAGCGCCAAAGAATCGATGCTTTTGAACTGTGGTGTTGGAGAAGACTCTTGAGAGTCCCTTGGACTGCAAGGAGATCCAACCAGTCCATTCTGAAGGAGATCAACCCTGGGATTTCTTTGGAAGGAATGATGCTAAAGCTGAAACTCCAGTACTTTGGCCACCTCATGCGAAGAGTTGACTCATTGGACTGTCTCTTATACACATCTAGATGTGTATAAGAGACAGACTGTNCCAACCAGTCCATTCTGAAGGAGATCAACCCTGGGATTTCTTTGGAAGGAATGATGCTAAAGCTGAAACTCCAGTATGTTGGCCACCGCATGTGAAGAGTTGACTCATTGGAGAAGACTCTGATGCTGGGAGGGATTGGGGACAGGAGGAGAAGGGGACGACCGAGGATGAGATGGCTAGATGGCATCACGGACTCGATGGACGTGAGTCTGAGTGAACTCCGGGAGATGGTGATGGACAGGGAGGCCTGGCGTGCTGCGATTCATGGGGTTGCAAAGAGTCAGACATGACCGAGCACTGATCTGAGCTGAACTGAACTGAAGGACTGAAGTGAAGCAAACTAAAGGTTATAGGGAGTTCTAGTGAAGGGAAGGGATTTCCAGTTTGTATAAAGTAGTCAGGTAAAGTCTTTACTGATAAGGTGATATTTGGGCAGACATTTGAATTTGTTTAAAGCAGAAAATTTTAAACAAATAAACCTACATTTTAAGCATTTTTATTAAATGTGTGATACATAAACAACATCTATTCACTAAACTTCTGATAAAGAGCCAAGCCAGATGGAATATTAGTCAATTATCATCTGAGTTTTCCCATCTCTTTTATGTGGATCAAGGACCTAAAGACCCTGATTAAAACAATTTGAATTTATAGTCTTATGAATTTTGACAATTTCTCCCCACTCTTTTATAGTTATCTCAATAGCAATTTTTTTAACTTGCCTCTTTTCACATTCATACTTCTTTATTTTATATAAATATACTAGTAAATTATGTAATTACAGTAACAGTTACATCTGTAAATTGGAAATAAGTACAATTACTTCTGATAAGCATACCATTCAATGATGGGAAAAGTATTAATATATAGATATAGTGAAGAGTAGGGGTACCATAGATGATAATTAAGGCATTATCTAATGCCTTAATTAAGTGACCATCTTTCAAGAAAGCTCGTATGATTTTACTAATTTGAATTCAGTCAATCATAATATTCTATAATGTCATAATTTTAAAATTATGGTGAGACTGTTTAGTAAGTATTAGAGATACATGTTTTGTAGTGTAAAGCTAGATGAAGCCGCAGAATTAGATTCATTCAATATTTACTCCAAGAGGCAGTCTATTGGTGGGACTGAGATGATGCTCAGTGAGATGATATCCTAGATTAATACCCTAGCTCTCAGGCTGAATCATTGAGCTCTGTGCAAGTTACTCTCTTTCCCTCAGTTTTCTTATCTTGAAATTGGGAATAACTGTAGAATGTATAGGGTTGTAATAAATCTCAAGTAGGTTAATTCCTATAAAGAGCTTAGTAAAGTACATGACAAACAGTAGTCCAGCACTAGGTGTCACCTCTTCTTATTAATTAAACCAGCATTAAAAATACTGGGTGTCTGGAACTCTGAAAAACACTGTGTGTGTAGAGACCAAACAGAAAGGTCTGTTTCCTTCGTTCCATTATAGTCGAGGGCTATGTTTGTAATTGTGGTCTTGGGGATATTACAGAGCATGGGAATCATCTGAAATGTTCTGGGAAAATGCAGACATTATCCACCTGAGAGTACCAGTTCCAAAGGGGTGGAGGAGGGTATAAGAAACATTATTTCTACCAAGCATTTCAGGGGATAAGAGGGCTACTCCTGGGAAACACCAAGCTAAGCATCCCATCCATGGAATAAAGTTGAACTCTTTAACATCATGCTTATCTAAAATGCTTTTAGTGTATATTGGAGCATGATTAACAATGTTGTGTTAGTTTCATATGCATGGCACAGTGATTCAGTCACACATGTACACGTTATCTATTCTTCTTCAAGGTCTTTCCCCATTCATGTCATTACAGATTATTGAACAGAATTCCCTGTGCTATACTGTAGGGTTTTGTTGATCATCATGATCATTTTGAACAAAAATATATTTCTATTTCTCTGTGGGATATGGTTTCTAGTGGCAGCCTAAAGTCCCCAGTATAACTGGAAAAGTTAAAAGAAAATAATTTAAAAAGTTTATTGGAGTAAATATTTGATTTACAATATTGTGTTAGTTTCAGATATACAGCAAAGTGACTCAGTTATGTGTATATACACACACATACACACACACACAGTTTTTTAGATTCTTTTGCCATATAGGCTATTACAGAGTAATAAATATTCTATTTGCCATGAAGTGATGGGACCGGATGCCATGATCTTAGTTTTCTGAATGTTGAGGTTTAAGCCAGCTTTTCACTCTCCTCTTTCACACTCATCAAGAGGCTCTCTAGCTCCTCTTCACTTTCTGCCGTTAGAGTGGTATCATCTTCATATCTGAGGTTGTTGCTCTTTCTCCCGCAATCTTGATTCCAGCCTGTGGTTCATCCAGCCTGGATTTCCCATGAGGTACTCCGCATATAAGTTAAATAAGCGAGGTGACAATATACAGCCTCGACGGATTCCTTTCCCGATTGTGAACCAGTTAGTTGTTCCATGTCTGGCTCTAACTGTTGCTTCTTGGCCTGAGTACACGTTTCTCAGGAGGCAGGTCAGGTGGTCTGGTGTTCCCACCGCTTTCAGGATTTCCCAGTTTGTGACTGTGACCCACACAGTGAAAGGCTTTAGTGTAGCCAGTGAAGCAGAAGAGGGTGGTTTTCTGGAATTCCCTTGATTTCCCTATGATCCAATAGATGCTGCCGATTTGATCTCTGGTTCCTCTGCCTTTTCTAAACCCAGCTTGTACATCTGGAAGTTCTTGGTTCATGTACTGCTGAACCCTGGTTTGAAGGATTTTGAGCATTGCCTCACTAGCATGTGAAATGAACAAAATTGTGCGGTAGTTTAAACACTCTTTGAGACTGGAATGAAAACTGACCTTTTCCAGTCCTGTGGCCATTGCTGAGTTTTCCAAACTTGCTGCCACATTGAGTGCAGCACTTTAACAGCCTCATCTTTTAGGATTTGAAATAGCTCAGCTAGAATTCCGTCACCTCCACTAGCTTTGCTCATAGTAACACTTCCTAACGCCCTTGACGTCACACTCCAGGAAGTCTGGCTCTGGGTGAGTGGCCACACCGTCGTGGTTATTTGGGTCATTAGACCTGTTTTGCACAGTTGTTCTGCGTGTTCTTACCATCTCTTGTTGGTCTCCTCTGCTTCTGTTAGGTCCACACTGTTCCTGTCCTTTGTCACGGCCATCCTTGCACAAAAGCTTCCCGTGATAACTCCACTTTTCTTGACAGGATCTCTAGTCTTTCCTGTTCCGCTGTTTTCCTGTCCTTCTTTGCATCGTTCATTTAAGAAGGCCTTCTTATCTCTCCTCGCTAGTCTCTGGAACTCTGCATTCAGTTGGATCTATCTTTCCCTATCTTTTACTTCATAAATTGGCCAAAATTTATATCAGAGAGGTTTTTCAATAATAGCCTTATGGGGACATAATTCGAGTGCCCCGTAGCCCGCCTGTGAAGTACGCAGCTCAATGCTTAGTGCATTCCAGACCTCTGCAGTCATTGCCGTCACCTATGTATTTCAGAACATTTGTGTCACCGCGTAAGAAGCCTCGTCCCCGGCGGCCATCGCGTCCCCTTTCCACCCCAGCTCTTGGCACTGTCTCATCTACTTTCTGACTGTTGCTTTGCCTGTTTTAGATGTTTCACGCATCGTTTTTCAAATTTCTAAATCTTTGGCATTTTGGTAAAATGTTTGAAATGTGGCTTTTCAGGAGGGCTTATAGAGCTCTGTAGCTTTGAGAACAGAACTCAAACCTCTTAGCAGCTGTAAGAGATGAGATCAGGATCCAGGCTCTGTTCTCCATCCTTACCCCTCCCCCACCTCCAGAACCTCCCATCCGGCCCCTAAGGCATCTCCAAGGACCCTTTCTTAATGTCCTCCGCACCCCACTGCCTGGCACCCAGTATCAGCGATGTCTGTTAATGTACATCTCGACTTTGCTGTGACTTGAATAAACAGATGTTCCCAAGAGAAGCGTCTTCACAGGAGAGAGGGCTTAGTAAGGTGCAGGTGTCACCAAGGGCTGCCAGGCACCGTGACCTNTCTCCAAGGACCCTTTCTTAATGTCCTCCGCACCCCACTGCCTGGCACCCAGTATCAGCGATGTCTGTTAATGTACATCTCGACTTTGCTGTGACTTGAATAAACAGATGTTCCCAAGAGAAGCGTCTTCACAGGAGAGAGGGCTTAGTAAGGTGCAGGTGTCACCAAGGGCTGCCAGGCACCGTGACCTGGGCGGGTGGCTTCGGGGAGAGATGCCCCAGGCTGCTCGGGGGCAGCGTGACCCGGGGGGAGGGAGGCATGTCAGGCTGGGTGCAGGTGGGAGGGCCCAGGCCAGTAACACCTGGCCAGGAACTGGGGCAGCAGGCCCAGGGTGAGCTCCTGGGGACGCCTGCCCATACCTCCATGGCTTTTATCGGCAAATCTTCCCCCACTGTGCCATTATGAAGAGGGTTACAGAAAAGATGAATGTTACAGCCAACTGCTAGTTACCTGTCACCTGGATCCTGTAATATTGCTGGATGCTTGCTTCTCACACATCTGTCTGTCTTTCTATTCCTGTAACCAAGTCCAATTTATAAGGATGTCTTTCAAAGTGGGTCACAGACATCTGGGCTTCACCGCTAAACGCTTCAGCGTGAATGTCGTTAAGCAGAGTTCCACCTTCACTTACTTTTTCTATGGAGGTAACATTTACCTGGGATTTCCTGGTGGCTCAGAGGTCAAGAATCCGCCTGCAGTGCAGGAGACGCAGGTTTGATCCCTGGGTGGGGAAGATCCCCTGGAGAAGGAAATGGCAACCTGCTCTAGTATTCTTGCTTGGAAAACCCCACAGACAGAGGAACCTGATGGGTTACAGTCCGTGGGGTTCCAAAGAATCAGACACAACCTAGCAACTAAACATCAACAGCAACACTTACTTGTAACGACATGTCCCAATTTCAGGCACATGTGTCATTTCTGACAAGAACGCAGACCCATGGGACCCAGGCCCTTTGCAAGATGCCCTCACCTAGAGAGTCAGGAGGCACAACCTCTCAGTCATGAAACGAATAGGTCCTGGGAATGGAGGGTGCCGCGTGGTGACAGTAGTGAACGATCCCGTCTAGTGTGCACACGTGTCACGTTCATCTATCCATCTGGCTGTATCACCTCTTAGCTGCAGCACTAAGGATCTTTCTTGCACCGTGTGGGGCCGCTGAGGTCCACACACTCTCCACTTGGGATGCAAAGGCTTATTGCTCCATGGCACGTGGGTTCTTACTGCACTGACCAGGGATGGAACCTGTGTCCGCTGCATTGCAAGGCAGATGCTTAACCACTGGGCCACCAAGGAGATCCCTGCACTGTGTGTCTGAAAGCTGTTGAAGATCTTGAAAGTTCTCATCACAAGAAGAAACTTCTGTGGCTGGACGATGACACGTATTAACCAGTCTTATTATGGTGATCACTTCCCAGTCTATACAAATATCCGGTCACCGTGGCGTACACCTGAGACTAATACGATGTTTTATGTCAATTATACCTCTGTGGTTTTGACCAACCCAGACAGCATATTAAAAAGAAGAGGTATTATTTTGCCAATAAAGGTCTGTCTAGCCAAGGCTATGGATTTTCCAGCAGTCATGTATGGATGTGAGAGTTGGACTATAAAGAAAGCTGAGCACCGAAGAATTGATGCTTTTGAACTGTGATGTTGAAGACTCTTGAGAGTCCCCTGGACTGCAAGGAGATCCAACCAGTCCATCCTAAAGAAAATCAGTCCTGAATATTCATTGGAAGGACTGATGCTGAAGCTGACGCTCCAATCCTTTGGCCACCTGATGGGAAAAGACCCTGATGCTGGCAAAGATTGAAGGCAGGAGGAGAAGGGGATGACAGAGGATGAGATGGCTGGATGGTGTCACCGACTCGATGGATGTGAGTTTGGGTGAACTCCGGGAGTTGGTCACGGACAGGGAGGCCTGGCGTGCTGTGATTCTTGAGGTCGCAGAGTCGGACAGGACTGAGCGCCTGAACTGCGCTGAACTGGTTCCTCTGTAGAGAAGAAGATACCGTCACCCCAGAGATTCCTTGCCCTCTCCTCACAGTCCGGAGGCAAGCAGTGTCCTGATTTCCTCACTGCGGCTTAGTCCTGCCTGTCCTGGAGCAGCTTGTGGATGGACTCACAGTGCGTTTCTGCTCAAGGCTCGGTTCTCTGACCATTGCGCGTGGCTCACCCACCCTGGTGCGTGTGGGTAGTCCGTTCCTGGCTGCTGCCACGCAGCGCCGCCTTGCGCAAGGGGCAGCCCAGGTGTGTGAGCCAGTCACTGGCTCAGAGACACGTGGGTGTTTCCAGTTTGGGGCGAGTAAGGATGGAGCCGCTGTGAACTTTCTTGCACAAGTCACTATGTGGACATGTTTTCGTTTCTCTTGAGCAAAGACTCAGGCATGATATTACTGGCCGGAGGTGAAGTGGCTGTCTCCTTTTGTGAGGGTCTGACACTGACCAGCGTTCTTGGCCGTCCCCAGTCAGTAGAAATTGACCAGAGGCCAGACAAGAAATCCAGGAGAGGCTTCACTGGGGCACTGGCGGGGGTGCGAACGAACAACAGGCCCCTTCCTGCCAGCTTCCCGAGACAGGGGCGCGCTTGTTCCTCACACGGGCTGAGGGCAGGGGCGTGCCGGGGTGGGCGGAGGGGCGGCTTCGCTTGTCTGCCCCACTCCGGTGGTTTTGCGGGCAGGGGCGTGCAGCAGGGCCTGCCCTGCCCCTGCTCCTGAAATCCTGTGTTCTGAATTATTTCCTTCGCTCCCTCATTTTGTCGTTTGCCTTCGGCTGTGCCGTGTGGGCTGCTCCCGGGGCGGCGAGCCGGCTTCTCCTCGCGGCGGCGGCTCTTCCGTGGCGCGCGGGGTCAGGCACTCGGCCTTCAGTAGCTGAGGTGCATGGACTCAGTTGCTCTGCGGCACACGGGATCTTCCCGGACCCGGGATCGAACCTGCGTCCCCTGCATTGGCGGGCGGACGCTCTACCACTGAGCTTCAGGGCAGCCCCCAGCACCCTGCTCTTGCTTTCGGGTCTTCAGGAGCGTNGGACTCAGTTGCTCTGCGGCACACGGGATCTTCCCGGACCCGGGATCGAACCTGCGTCCCCTGCATTGGCGGGCGGACGCTCTACCACTGAGCTTCAGGGCAGCCCCCAGCACCCTGCTCTTGCTTTCGGGTCTTCAGGAGCGTCTGTGGGCGCTTCTCCGTGTCTTTTCCCCAGAACCTGCCCCAACTGCGTCTGCATGCAGCTGTCTTCAGCCCCGAGTGCCTTCTTTGTCTTTTGCTGCTGGGAGAGACCTCTGTCCGGGTGCAGGCGCTGCAGCAAAGTGCCCCTGATTCCAGTCTGTCTCAGAGCCATCAGACACTTTTTCCAAGCAGTCGCTCAACGGTGTCCGACTCTTTGGGACCCCCTGGACTCTGTAGCCCGTCAGGCTCCTCCGTCCATGGGACTCTCCAGGCAAGAATCCTGGAGTGGGTTGCCATTCGCTCCTCCCGAGGGATCTTCCCACCCCGGGGATTGAGCCCGGGTCTCCCGCACTGCAGGGAGGTTCTTACCCGTGTGAGCAGCTGTGCTGCTTACCCTCTGACCAACGCTCAGCGAGAGCTCCACTCCTCCTGGGCCCTGCCTAGCACTGGGTGCTGTTTGACCTTGAAATCTCAGCCATTCTGGTGGACAGGCCTGTAGGTTTGGGACGTGACAATGTCTGGAAGTTTCTAGGGGCAGAAGGCGAGGCAGCTGGGACGGGCACGCGCTCCTGGGCAGCTCAAGGAAACAGCTGTTCGCTAACAGACGCAGTAGAACTGACCTTCTGACAACCTCGGGTGCCCTTGCCCGGGGGTCCACCCCACCCTCCGATCAGCTCCATCTGAGTCGAGGGACTCCCACATCATCCTGGTCCTGCTGCTAACTTGGGGTGCCACCTTGAGACTTCCTTCTGACACATGAGGAGATAGACGATTGCCAAGGTTCCCCTCTGCTTTTAACTCCCATGAGATGAAGTCAGAGGTGGTGGCGTGCAGAATTGCCGCTCAGCAGGATCTCTGCGGGGGGCGGGTAGTCCAGGTGCCCTGCCCACCTCCACGGACACTCGTGGTCACCCGACACGGATCGCATCTCCTCTGACCGGGTGTTGAATAAATACTATTGAATGCAGATCTTTGGTACCGGTACTTCTTATATTACTGAAGTTGCAAATCTGGACACTCCCATTCTACGAGGAGAAACTAGGAGCTGTGCTGCTGAGCTTTGTGGGGTAAACTTGGCTTTTACTGATTTCATCCACTTTTTTTGTTGCTGTTTCACCTGCTAAGTCATGTCCAACTCTTTGTTTCGTTTTATTTTTTTCTTGAAGGATAATTGCTTTACAGATTTTGTTGTTTTCTCTTTGCAAACCCAGCAATAGCCTACCAGGCTCCTCTGTCCTATATATTCTACTATAATTCTACTATATATATATTAGTGTGTATATGTCATTGCCAGTGTTCCAGTTTATCCCTCTCCCTCTTACTCCCTGGTGACCATAAATTTGTTTTCTGCATTTGTAGCTCTATTTCTGTTTTCCAGATAAGTTCATTTGTACCCTTTAAAAATATTTTATTTTATTTTTTGTGTGTGTCTCTAAAAATCCTGCAAAGAGATCTGCTTGATGATTAAGGAATATGCTCCTTATACAGTTTTAGAGCTGATTTTGGTTGTGGTTTAGTTGCTAAGACATGTCTGACTCTTTTGTGACCCCATAGACTGTAACCCACCAGGCTTCTCTGTCCATGGGATTTCCCAGGCAAGAATACTGGAGTGGGTTGCCATTTCCTTCTCTAAAATTTTGTTGTTGTTGTGGGTTTTTTGCTTGTTTTGTTTGGCTGTACCATTTGGCGTGCCAGATCTTAGCTCTCAGATCCGAGCCTGAGCCCTCACTCCCTGCACTGGAGGCCTGGCCTCTTAATCACTGGACTGCCAGAGAAGTCCCTGTACTCTTTGTTTGGTTTCTCCATGTAAGTGATATCGTGATACTAATCTTCCATAAAAAGAAGGAAATAATGCCATTTGCAACAACTAGTGACTCTGATATTATTAGCAGTAGTTTTTGGACCCTAAAAGCACAATAATAGTACATGTCCTGCCTAAGAACATCCAGTTACTTAATGGCAGATCTGGGTCATAAATTCTGTTCTCAAGACTCAATTTTTTTCCAAAATAAATTATGAATCTCATCTGATTGTATTAAAAACTCCTGAGGGTAGGGACTTTTTCTGTTCTTTTGACTATATATATATATATATATATACCTTAAGAAAGCTCACACATCACTGAACACATGGGTACTGATGGTGAGGGAGTAACAGGTCAAAAACTGCTGCCTTTTTGTATCCAGGTGGCAGTCAAAGCGCTGCTTACTCACTGTGAGGTTTGGAGAAACCTATCCACATTCTCTGAGTCTGGCTTTTCTCAAATTAAATATGGATAATTCATGGTGATTTTTATTCTGAGACTGAAAAGCTATATTTAAAGAGCTAGTATGGTACAGAATTATAATGTGTGTTAATGCTTAAGTACTTAATGTTTAAGTAAGGGGCCTGTAAAGGGTTACTGTTTTAGTTTTCAAACACAAAAGGCTTTGAAACTCTTCAATGAGAAAGAATGCACAAGGCTACATATCAGGCCAAGCTAGACTAATGGTAAATTCAACACCATTATTATTTGTTAGAAAACAGCATCATTTCATAGCAATAACCCATTATAAACACAACACATTTTTATCTAAATGGTTTTTAGGGTGACCTTTTTTCATTTATTTTTTAATGCTGTAAAAATTTCCTCTTACTTATTCAAAGTTTGAATGGCTTACGATGAAACCATTAATAAACATTTCCCTCTGTTAGAGTGATTTTTCAGCTCTCCCTGTCCAGAAAGCAGAGACCAATATGATAATAAGTGGGAACACAAACATATTCTCTCTTTGCAATATCTCTGGTCATAGGACAGGCTCATTAATGTTGTCATGGCAACCATCCCCTCACAGGTTACATGCTTGTAAGCTTCTACTAAGATGCAAATCTAGCTTAAACAAAGCAAGCTTACTCTGAAATGGCATGTCAACTTTCAAAGGGGAGGGCAGTGCTACCAAGGATTTTTTCCATATTCAGTGTACTGAAAAAGCTTACTTCCTTGCTTTGTTTTATACATTGATTTTTATTTTGTCCAAAAGACAAAGGGGAAGTTATAATGGAATCTAAATAAAATCTCTCCTTTAACATTATTTGTCTTCTCATTCCTTGATAAATCAAGGCCAATTGAAATATCTAAATTCACTCAGAAAGACTTCTTCTCATCTTGGATCCATTCATTTATTTCCCCCCACAGTGTCTATGATGACTACAGTTCCATTGCTGGCTTATAGTCCCCACAGTGAGGCAGTTGGCATGAGAAACCTACTTTGAGTCAGTTCCTTGGTGTTGGAGGTGGATCCTCTCTCTTGCAGTCTGTACAGCTTGGCCGTGGCCCATAGATGTTTAGGCATCTCTTCCCTCTCCTCATAGAGCAGTATTGGAGGGAATACTTTACTTATCTTTTTCCAAGAGAAGAGAAACTTCTAATTCATTTAGTCACAGCCTGATCTTCACTGGAACTTATCTCCCTAGTTGGTAACTTCGATGTAATTCTAAAGCCAGAGCCACACCTCACATTTTCTCTTTCATTAACTCCTTGAGGTGAGGTGCAGAAGGCATTCTGTCCTTCCTTTCTGCCCCTTTACTTCCTCTCTCTAAGTGTATCATATTCATTTTCATCCAATTCACATACTTATTCAGTCCAATCAGTATTCCCAGGTAAATGCCTGTACTTGACTTTCTGAGTGAAATTAGCTTTCTCTGTCCTAAATATGGCAGAGTGAGTAAGGCAGGCCTGTATTCTTCATCTGTGAACCTTATTGGACATGGGACCTGCTCTGAAAGCTTGAGATTTGGGTCAGAAAGGAGGAAGTCTCACTTTGGCATCAAGATAAAGTGATATGCTTGAATATAACTTAATAAACTAGATAGTCAACAAATACTTGATTATCTATTAAATGCCAGACAATGTTCCAGGTACAGGGGATACCCTAGTGAATAGACAATTCTTGCCCTGAAAGAGCTTGTATTCTAGTCAGGAGAGAAATGAATGTGAAGATTTAAAAAAATAGTTAAATTTAAGAGTAATAAGTATTGTATCAGTCAGCAGTATAGGCAAGATTAAATTTTGATACTGAAGACCTCCATTAATCACAGAGGCTTAAAACCATTAAGGCTTACCTATGGAGAGGAAAATGGGTCTATATCACTGGATTGGTTAGACCCAGTTTGGACCTTGTAGAATATGATAATGAATTCGGAAGGTAAGAAAAAAACATTTTAAGAGATTTAAGTACATGGGTAGTATGATTTCACTTATACTTTTGTAAGGTCTCTAAGTCTAGTGTCTAAGTGGAAGATGCATTATAAGTGAGCAAAATGATGAAAATTGAAGAGAAAGCCTAGTAAGCCAGTTATCTTTTATATTTATAAATCTAATAAGTGCTTAAGAACAGCTGTTATTATATTAATATATTGCATTATTTATAAAGATCTTAGTGAATGGCCCAAATCAACATATTTTTTTTCTCTTTAAAAAAAATGAAGAGAAGAATGCAGTAATCTCAGCCGTGTAACACATTTGCTGGATTAGCAGTAAGGATGAAAAGAAGTAGGCAGATTTTGGATATATTTTTGAAGATGAGTCAGTGGTGTTCCTATTGAACACTAAGTGAGTAGTGAGTGAAAAAGGACTCAAAGATATTCCTTGCACTTACTAAGTGACTTGGTGGATAGTCATGTTACATTCTAAGATAGGGAAGGCTTAGAAGGGAAGCAGATGTTAGGAAATAAGTAATTGTTCTGTTTCAATCATATTATGCTTTAAATTTCTATTATATATTTAAATAGAGAAGTTGAAGGTAGTTGTATATGAGATACTAGAGATCACAGAATAGACTGAGCCTATAGACAATAATTTGAAAGTCATTCATATGTAGAAGATCTTATAAATGCTGGAGAGGGTGTGGAGAAAAGGGAACCCTTTTACACTGTTGGTGGGAATGCAAACTAGTACAGCCACTATGGAGAACAGTGTGGAGATTCCTTAAGAAATTGCAAATAGAACTGCCTTATGACCCAGCAATCCCACTGCTGGGCATACACACCGAGGAAACCAGAATAGAAAGAGACACATGTACCCCAATGTTCATTGCAGCACTGTTTATAATAGCCAGGACATGGAAACAACCTAGATGTCCATCAGCGGATGAATGGATAAGAAAGCTGTGGTATATATACACAATGGAGTATTACTCAGCCATTAAAAAGAATACATTTGAATCAGTTCTAATAAGATGGATGAAACTGGAACCAATTATACAGAGTGAAGTAAGCCAGAAAGAAAAACACCAATACAGTATACTAACACATATATATGGAATTTAGAAAGATGGTAATGAGGACCCTGTATGCAAGACAGCAAAAGAGATACAGATGTGTAGAGCGGACTTATGGACTCTGAGGGAGAAGGAGAGGGAGAGGGAGAGGGTGGGATGATTTGGGAGAATAGCATTGAAATATGTATACTATCATGTAAGAAATGAATTGCCAGTCTATGTTCAATGCAGGATGCAGGATGCTTGGGGCTGGTGTATGGGGATGATCTGGAGGGATGATGTGGGGTGGGAGGTGGGAGGGGGGTTCATGTTTGGGAGTTTGTGTAAAAAGATAAATAAATACAAAAACAAAAAATAAAAATGGTTATTTGGTATAGAGAATTTCATTTCAAATATACACACAAGTAGATAATTTAGTGTATTTATTTGCTAGGCCTGCCATGACAAAATGGCAGGCTGGGTGGCTTATACAACAGAAATTCACTTTCTCATAGTGCTTGAATCCAGAAGTCTAAAATCAAGGTGTTGGAAGATTTGGTTTCTTCTGAGGCCCTTCTCCTTGGCTTGTAGATGACTGTCTTTTTGCTGTCTCTTCACATGATCTTTTCTCGGTGAGCACATGTTTCCAGAGTCTTTTCCTCTTCTTATAAGGGCACCAATCCTATAGGATTATAGCCTCCATCTTTATTGTCTAATTTAAAAAATGTTACTTACCTTCTTAAAGGCTCCATTTACAAATACAGTTCATTGGGGATAGGGCTTCAACTTATAGATTCGGGGAACACAATGTATAGTCCATAACTTCTGGTCTAGAGGAGGAAATGTTCCAAGAGAAAGTGAGTTCAAATCTGTCAAATTCTCTTGAGAATTTGAGTAAAATGAGGTCAGAGTATTGACCATCGATTGTGGTAAGATATTGGTCATAACAGTCTTTGATAAGTGTCATTTCAGTGGAGTCATAGGAATGAAAGTCTGATTTGAATAAGACTTTATGGAAGAAATAGATGATAGATGAAGAATTAGAGATGGTGAGTATAGATGTCTCTTTTTAAGAGTTATGCTGGACGTAGAAAGCAAACTCATGGTAAACAAAGGGGAAGGTGTGGGGAGGGATAAATTAGGAATTTTAAATTAACAGATACACACTGCTATATATAAAATATATAAACAGCAAGGACTTACCATAGAGCCCAGGGAACTGTATTCAATATCTTGTAATAATATATAATGGAAAAGAATCTGAAAAAGAAAACATGCATGTGTGTATGAATAACTCGGTCACTTTGTTGTACACCTGAAACATTAAATCAACTATATTTCAATATAAAACAAAAAAGAATTGCACTGTGAGAAAGAAGATAGTGGAAGAGAGGTTAGAGGAAATGCAGGGTAAAAATAATTTTTTGGTGGGAGATTTTAAGGCACACTTGTGTTCTGCTGGGAATGAGCTAGTGTAAAAGAAGAAATCAATAATGTTGTAGAGATGGGAGATAATTGAGGTAGGGACTTGGAAATGGTGAGAGAAGATGGGATCCAGAGCACACTGAGAAGGGGATTTAATAGGATTGGGGATGTTTTCTTCATTTTAACAGGAAAGGAGGCAGATCCAGGTAGAAATAAGGAAGCAAAAAGTTAAGGTACTTGTTTGTTAGTGTCTATCTATTCTCTAAAAATTTGCAAGTTGGGGCTTCCTTGGTGGTCCAGCAATTGTGACTCTGCCCTTCCACTGCATGGGTTCTATCCCTAGTCTGGGGACCTGGGATCCTACATGATGAGCAGAGAAGTCAAAATGGGGGGAAAAAATTGCAAAGCATTTCAAGACAATGAAATGGGAGATTTATTGGGGATGTGAGAAGAAAGAAGGTAGAAAAAAGTGATGCAGCAAAGTGGGAGAGCTGAATTCATGAGTGGAGCAAAGCAGACACTATTAACATTGAATGTTCATTTGAGACTCATATCCATAAATTTGAAGTGAGTTTGGTCAGTAGTGATGTATTTTCCCCAACAGATTTTAGCTGCTCAGGTGAAGACACAGCTAGAAGATCTAAGTAGGCTTGTAGTTTTGCCAGTTTGGTGTGATTCATAGTCCCAGTGGGGTAAAAGGAAAGTTTGAGTTAATTACTACAGAGGATGAGTTCAAAATATGTTACGGGTTGTGTGAAGAGTGGGTGTTGATATCAAGTTGATGGGGGGAGGGCAGTTATTGGTAAATGCACGGCTGAGAATGCACATATGGGAGTGGACGGCTGAAGTGGGATGTGGTGATAGACCGAATCAGGTCAAAGAACTTGACCAAGACCTTTTATAGATAATTTGTATTGTTTTTGAAGTTTCCCAAGTAAAGATAGAAGTTAGTGACAGAGAAGGAGAAAGTAAACCAGGTGCTGAAGTCAACAATATGTTAAAGCAAGTGGCTGGACAGCACATGGACGGGTATCAGATGGGAAAATGGAGAGATATTCTTCAAAGGAGCTGGGTTTTGAGAAGGAAGATTGGAGACACAATTACAATGAGGCAGAGGAAAGCAAGATGAATGTTTCTCTGACCTTTAGTCCAACTTCAAGAAG
The DNA here is from genome assembly GCA_006410675.1 of Oreotragus oreotragus. Classification (NCBI taxonomy): domain Eukaryota; kingdom Metazoa; phylum Chordata; class Mammalia; order Artiodactyla; family Bovidae; genus Oreotragus; species Oreotragus oreotragus. The sequence continues at coordinate 352,684 of SJYX01020146.1, forward strand.
GGAGTCATTTAAAATAGCACGAGGTTGTGATGGTAGATGATCTGGGGTACTTAACCCTCTGATGAAGACTTATGTCACAGTTACATATGGAGAGTTGAATGGAGATCTCAGGAGACCTGAGGCTGGTGTGTTGTGGTAGTCTAGAATATGTAGTCCCTGAATTCCTGAGGACACCTGCTCTTGCTTGAGAATGGGATACAAATGACATTGTCAGGATCGTGTTGTGGAAGTTTATACAGGTTTTGCTAGCTGTGTGTTTTTCATTGCCAGAATCCTAAAGGAAATGGGTGGTGAATGGTAAATCTTGGCATCCTGTGTCTAAAATCTTTTTTTTTTTTTTTTAAACTAATGTGACCTTGTATCATTTTGATCTTCTGGGAATATAGTATCCCTCATTTCACAAGTGAAGAAACTGAAGATCAAAAAATTAACCCAAGTTCATGTCCACATGATTTAAAAGATTTAGGAATTTCTATTATGTTGGAGAAGACTCTTGAGAGTCCCTTGGACTGCAAGGAGATCTGACCAGTCCATTCTGAAGGAGATCAACCCTGGGATTTCTTTGGAAGGAATGATGCTAAAGCTGAAACTCCAGTACTTTGGCCAAGAAGAGTTGACTTTGGGAAGAGTTGACTCATTGGAAAAGACTCTGATGCTGGGAGGGATTGGGGGCAGGAAGAGAAGGGGATGACCGAGGATGAGATGGCTGGATGGCATCATGGACTCGATGGACGTGAGTCTGAGTGAACTCCGGGAGATGGTGATGGACAGGGAGGCCTGGCGTGCTGTGATTCATGGGGTCGCAAAGAGTCGGACACGACTAAGCGACTGAACTGATTATGCCCCAGTATTTTTACAGATGGACGTGAGTCTGAGTGAACTCCGAGAGATGGTGATGAACAGGGAGGCCTGGCATGCTGCGATTCATGGGATCGCAAAGAGTCGGACACGACTAAGCGACTGAACTGAACTGAGCTGAAGCCAGGTAATGCTTACTTTTCCATCCCTAAATCCATCTTTCATTCCCCTAAATTAATATTATTGGAACTCTTCTTTATTTATAGTATTTCAAAGCAAATGAATATTTGGAGCACCTGAATGTTTCAGTGCTGTTCAGTTCAGTCCATCTCGTTAACCAGACATATAGTGCCTCTATGCTGGAGGTACTCACTAGATACTGGGGTTAATCAGAGCTGAATGAGATTTGCATCCTGCTCTTAAAAGCTTATAATTTAGTGGGAGCAAAAGAGCTCAGGTAATTATTAATAAGAAATCATCAAATATTGTCCCCATTTGATGAAAAAACTGACAGAGAATTAAATGCTTCAGGTCACCCACTCTTGTAAGAATTGCTCTTCCTCCTTTTAGCAGAGAGTTTTAGCCAGCAAAGCTTTAGACTGAAAATAGGTACATCTAGGCCTTAGGCCCTTGTTTAGTGTAATTAATTAAATGAGTGACTTTTGGCAAAAAAGCCCTCTCTTTGCCTTAGTTTCTTCATCTATACTACAGAGATAATAATTTATGCTGAGCCTCTCATATAAATTCAGAGAACCAAATATTGATACATTTGAGAGTGCTTTGGAAATAAATTGTTCCTAATAAAGTGGTATAATCATCTTATTTCTCTTATTGATAGGATGAGCATTATGAGTAAAATCTGCTTTTGTTCATATGCTTCATGAATAAATGCCTTCCACATTATATTTGGAATATTGGGGGACATTAGTCTGGCGGTAAAGGCTTTATAAACACAATATCATATAAAATCCAAAAAAGAAGAGCAGATTTGAGGTCAGAAGACCTGAGTTTGCAGTTCAGCTTTGCTGCTTCCTAGTTTGTGCAATTCTTTTAATTTTTCTATACCTCTGTTATTTGCTTGTGAAGCAGAGATGTTAATACCTACTCTACCTTTCTTCTAGGAATATTGTGAAAACCAAATATAATGTGTATGAAAGTTTTTTGGTGAACAGTGAAAGAACCCATTTCTACCGGAATCTAATGAGGTTCAGAGCTAGAAGCCGTGACTGATTCATTTTGTAACCTCAGTGACTAATAGGCAGCTTGTTACATAGCAGGAGTTCAATGGATTCTTGTAGAAATGAATCCTGACTCTGAGTTGGTATATTAATTCTTCTTTCTCTATTTCCAGACAGGCTTAGCTCCAGGTCCAATCACAAAATTTACAATGTGGACTTCATTCTGCTTCAAGACCTTTGTGCTCTCCAAAGCTTTTCTTCACTTCCCTCCCTTGCTTCCTCACCCTTACCCTGCCATTCTCACACTTCAAGGCCCAACTGAAGTCTAGACTCTTTATCTAGTGTCGCTCTAGTTATGATCACATCACTGAGAATGTCTGCTGAGACCTTGTCACATTGTGAATGTGAGAGGAATTAATACTAAAAAGGCTGGCAGGAGATGGGTGTAATTTCCCAAGGTGGATTCCATTTCTTTAAATTAATTTTAAAATATACTTTCTGTTAAATATTAGCCCAGAAGTTATTTGTTTTGGATAAGATAGTTACATGGAGATATTTTTGCTATTTTAATCTCTATATTAGAGATACATTTTTGATCAAAGGAGACTTTCCCCCCTATAAAACCAATAGAAAACACAGTAGCTGCAAGCACATTTTGTTAGGTTTAGACCTCTTGGAGGAAAATGCTACTTTTGAGCTCATTCTAGGAAAGGAAATACAGAGGCATGCATTAGTAGGTAAGAGGAAGGGAAATGAACCTTTTTCACATTACAAATGTTACATCTTTAGTGTGAAAAGTGTCAGTTACCTAGAGGGGAGGAGGGAGGCCACGGTTACAAACATGTGAAAAGCAACACGTGGGAGATGTGGGGTAAAAATAAGTTGAGCAACCGTGGGCGTGGAGCTGGGCTCAGCCACAATTCAGATACCAGTGCTCTTCAATAATGTCTTCAGAATGTGGTTATTTACAAATGTACCTCTTAGAATGCCTTGCTTTTGCTTCATTAGTTCCCTCATCTCTAGCCAACTTGGAGACAGTCCTCTGTATCTGCCCCTTGCCTTAGACAGGGACGTAATTCATTTTAGAGTAGAAGTCTCTTCTTTCCTCTGAGACTACACTAAGACTCATGGGAGATCATACTGCTGCTCTATTGACATACAATGAGTATTCTCCCACCCTCTCTTGTCAAACCTTCTTCCTTGCCTTCACAGCTTCCTTCTCTTCTTTCTCCTCTCCCTCTCCTTCCTTTCCCCTCCTCTTTCTTCTTCTTCTCTTCTTTTGGGAGTAAAGGAACAATAGAAGAATTCAAAGGAGTTTGACGCAACACCAAAACATTTTATTTTAGTAAACAGGATAAATATATGTCATATGGCTCTGGTATGGAAAAAACATTGACAAATGACCAAGATAATGTAAGATGTCCAATTTAGGAAGGTACTCTGAGGCCATAGAGGATAGAAATAAAAGAATTAAGCAAAAAGTCTGATAAAAGATTACATAGATGGTTAAGAGCTCCAAATTCTTTAAAATTGTGTCATTTAGGGAAGAAAATAATAATCTTTACATCAATTAATTTTGGCTGCAAACAACAGAAAAATGTGACTCAACTGTGTTAAATAAAAGAATGTATTTTCTTACATAAAAGGAAGCCCCAACATAAGATAGTGTCAAACACTGCATCAAAAGTAAACAGGCAATACAGTCTTATGCAAGACTGTTACAACAGGAGAGAGAAATTGAACTCAACTCCACTGAAGCAAAAGGCAGGAGAGTTTTTACATTCTGGGGTGAGGAGGTATAAAATCAGTAGATGATGTTGGTGGAGGAGAATTGGTCAATGTGATTGAGTCATCTGCATTTGATAATTGACACTTATCAAAGTTAGACCACCAAGTTCTCAAAGAGACTGGTCGATAGGGGGTTATCTTTCTTGATAATTTTATTTCAAAGATATGACTCCTGGGTCCTTGAGAAAAATATATCTGGGTTATAAAACTAACAAGAGACTTAAAGGTGATTTACATCTCACAAGTGTAGAGGAAGAATTTACAACTGTAAGTTTTTTAAAGTAATGTTATAAGAAAAGGGAAGTCAGGGGCCTGGAGTAAGGAAAAACCATTTCTAAAATTTAGTCAAGCTGAGAATAATGTCAAAGCCATTTTGCAGTATAGTTCCACGGTCAATTTGATTCAGAGTGTGAATGACAACCTGAAGGAGCCAGAGTGTTTCTACCTTTGCTCAAATTCACCTGAGAGTCTCAGCTAGTTGATTGTTCACATAACTGAAAGTCAAGGGTAACTGGCATCAGGTATTGTCGAACTTGGAAGGTGAAATCGTTTTTTCCCCATTTCACTCTTAGGCAGGTTTTTCTCTCATGGTGGCAAGATATCCCAACCAATTCTAGACCTAAATTCTTTCAGTCTAGCATAGCAACAAAAATAAAATATTTTATTCTCAATAATTTCACAAAAGATCCCAGTTAAAGTCTCCAATGTTCAACTTGTATTAGGTATGCAGCTTTCGAATCCATCTCTCAGGCCAGGGGAATAGGGTGTACTCAGTTTCTCAGGCTGCACATTACACATCCCTTAAATCAGAGGGTGAATTATTTCTCAACCAGATGGTGGTTCCCAAAGGGAAAATCACTGTGCTTTACCAAAGGTGAAATTAATGCCCAAAAGGCTAGAACAGTATATGACTATGCTCTTGTTTTTCAAGTCCTCTACTTACATTTATTCAGGGAACAAGCAGAGTGGAGCTATGCTGAAGGTAGGAACTCAAAATGTGAGACCAGATAATCTGAGTAGTTCTATCATCTTGACAGACAATGTTACTGAAAGATGAGTTATTAGCACTACATATTCTGATGTCTATTGCAGTCCTTTCTATACTGGGAAGGCTCCATCAAGCTAACTTGGTGGCTCTAGCATAGTAATGTTCCTTTCTTTGTATTTATTAAGATTATGTGCACCCCACACCTCTCTCTGCTGATGCGTTTTGGTCCCATGCCGACTTTTCTGAAACAAAGAAATTGTGATGCTAGCTGCATCTTCCCAGAGATTCCTACCTGGCTCTTGCCCACCAATCCAGCTGCTTGTCTTCGGTCTTCAGATTTATTTAATAAGTGGCTTTCTACATTATTTTGAACAACTATCCCTCTTCATCATTTTTTTTTGCCTTCTTTCTGTTTGGCTTTCTACTAGGGCTCACTCTTTTTGCTTTGCCCTAAACTGCCAACTTGGTACAGGATGGACTATTGAGTTATGATATTGTATACTCTAAGATACTGTTTCTCAACTCTAACCCCGGTCCCTTGTACTGAAATTTATAGGCAAATCTACACTACAGTGTAACTTACACTTTCAGAGTATTATATCTCAACCAGGTTTACGTGAACTTGGGTTTTTATTTTCTGAGAACTGAGATATGAGAATGCAGTAAGGAATTGAAATCAGTATTCTAATTTGTTTGGTAATACATTTCCCACTGTAAAGGCAAAAGTTGGATTTTGCTTTATATATTACTATCTGTGAAGTTTGGTTTGTACAATCACTCTGGTTCAGTAATACAGGAGACTCTTTTCACAGAGGCAAAATGACTTTGGAGCTTGCCTTACTTGAGTTTTGGTGCAAAACTGCACATGTGCAAATTACTCAACCTCTCTGAGCTTCAGTTTCTTTATATTCTGATTACAAATGATGAACACTACTTCTTGATTCTCTGTGGATTAATGAGACCTATGATCTATAATATAAATAATATAATAAATGCTCTTCACATGGTAGTATAATACATAGTAAGAAGACCTTAAAAATGTAGCTCAGATTCTGTAGCATGGTGATAGCTCAAAGATAATTCTACTATGTAGGACTCTGAGTAGGCTTCTTTTCTTTCAAAACTTCCCAGCCAGTGTACCATGGCATGATGGTATGGTATGAATAGACAATAAATTCCTTCAATTATTAATACTTTCTGACTTCCAAGCAGCTGAGCAGGTCTTGGGGGTGGTTAATATTCCTTGAGTGATCATCATTGTTCAAAAACAACCTCATCCATTTGCCATGCAAACACTTTCAGTTACCATATGTGTCACAGTGTATAATTTAGAAAGTAATGATCTATTTTTCTTTAGGTGCAGCAATTTTATATGTGAGATGAATGACACACAGTAAAGGTTATGGGGAAATGAATGCTAAAGGGCAGAAAGTTTAGTAAATTGGTGAAGATTGAGCTAATTCTTGTAGAACAAGAACAATTCAGCATACTAAGAAGAAAAGAACCAAAGCAGAAAAATTTAAAGTAAGGAACAGATACACTTACTGGATGTGCTAGTCAGAGTACTTAATACTAGGTGACATGGTGGCTTGACTATGTCTGATTTTGCCCATACTAAGTCTGGTATAAGTTAGGTAACCTTCTTGCATCTTGGAGCCATGCCATCTGGAACATGTGGCCTTCAAAGTTGCACAGTGAAGAGAAGCTTGGAGGATATCAAGGGATGTGTCAATAGCTAGGCTTACTTATATCATTTCTGCCACACCCCATTGGCCAGAACTCCTTTGTATTAGCTCACTGTAACTCTGTGGGAGGTTGGAAAAAGTAGACTTCCTATGTGATCACAAAGAGAGAACGGTCGTTGTCTCTGCTTATAACTTCTAAGAACATCTATATAGGAATCAATCCTGGATATTCACTGGAAAGACTGATGCTGAAGCTCCAATACTTTGATCACCTGATACGAAGAGCCAACTCATTGGAAAAGACCCTGATGCTGGGAAAGACTGAGGGTGAGAAGGGGATGACAGAGGATGAGATGGTTGGATGGCATCATCGACTCAATGGACATGAGTTTGAGCAAACACTGGGAGATAGTGAAGGGCAGGGAAGACTGGAATACAGTCCATGGGGTCACAAAGAGTCAGACTGAGCAACCACAGACTATAGGAATCATAATTATCAGCAGGGATTGATTAAGGAACAAGGTATCATGAGAAAGGGAATGAACTAAGGTGGTCTAAATGTCATGCTGCTGCTAAGTCACTTCAGTCGCATCTGACTCTGTGCAACCCCATAGACGGCAGCCCACCAGGCTCCCCCTGGGATTCTCCAGGCGAGAACACTGGAGTGGGTTGCCATTTCCTTCTCCAATGCATGAAAATGAAAAGTGAAAGTGAAGTTGTTCAATCGTGTCCGACTNGTCTGACTCTGTGCAACCCCATAGACGGCAGCCCACCAGGCTCCCCCTGGGATTCTCCAGGTGAGAACACTGGAGTGGGTTGCCATTTCCTTCTCCAATGCATGAAAATGAAAAGTGAAAGTGAAGTTGTTCAATCGTGTCCGACTCTTAGCAACCCCATGGGCTGCAGCCTACCAGGCTCTTCCGTCCATGGGATTTTCCAGGCAAGAGTACTGGAGTCCATAAATTAATACAGCCTAATGTATGCTTGATGATGGACAGGGAAGCCTGGCATGCTGCGATTCATGGGGTCACAAAGAGTTGGACACGACTGAGCAACTGAACTGAACTGAATGTATGTATTAAACAATAGAAGATGAAAATTTGCATGTTATCTGGTCAAATCAGTGATGGAGATGCTTGACATTCTTGATTGTTTCCCACTGTCTGTTCTTGCTTTTGCTGGACAGCTGGGCTTCCCTGATGGCTCAACAAGTAAAGAATCTACCTGCCAATGAAGGAGACACAGGAGATGTGGGTTTGATTCCTGGGTTAGGAAGATCCTCTAGAGGAGGAAAATGGCAACCTGCTCCGGTAGTCTTGCCTGAAAAATCTGGTGGAAAGAGGAGCCTGGTAGGCTATAGTACAAAGGGTGGCTGTTGCTTCTATCTAAATCCTATCATATTTATGCCTTTAGTAAAGGTGGGAATTGGTGTCATAGAAATTCTGGATATTAGGGAGCTTGATGTTTCCTCAAGAAAATATGAGGTTAGCTTGGAGCACCTTTATGAGCAGCTGATATCTTTATTGTAAAGGGATAAACTTTCCAATCTGGCTATAGAGTATCATCTTATTATCTTCATTCTTAGATTGTGGGGAGTAACTGAAAAATTTTGAGCAGGGCTGTCATCTTGTTTATCAGACTATGCCTTAGGAAGATTAACGTGACTTTTCTTGGTGTCCGTTGCAAGCTAGATTAATATGCCCCTTTTCTGTGCCTCTGTTTCTCTCTGTAATTCTGCCTATGATTCCACTTAAAATTATTTTTGTGCTAAGATATGTTTTGTGTTTCCTTCTTCCACTCTAATGAGCTCATCTTGGACTCAGAATAGCCTGATTTGTTTTCTTGTCTCAGTGTTTTACATATTGCCTGATAGCAACCTGTTTATGGAGAATAAATTCTCAAAAGATGTTTATAAGATCACCTCCTCTATCACCTTATCAAACCAGTCTCATTAATTGGCACTTCAACTCTTCTGTGAAATGGATATTCCCAAACCAAAGCCCTGAAAGAAACTAAGTAACCTCTGAATCATCAAAGAGATTCAATTATTCTCAACCTATATTTAACAGAGGAGCCTAGTGAGCTATGGTCCTTGGAGTTGCAAGAGTCCGACATGAATTAGCAACTGAACAATGTTTTAATGACTGATGTATTTGTTGTATAAAATTATTTGGAAAATTGCTCTTCTGTGCACAGGATGTTTTCTTAAGTAAGACATCTTGTTTCTCAGCTATCATTATCTATTTATATTGATTGAAATACTCTATATAAGTAGGTGAGAAGGCAATAGAGAAACCTAATGATTTCAGTCAGTTCAGTTCAGTTCAGTTCAGTTGCTCAGTCATGTCTGACTCTTTGTGACCCCATGAATCGCAGCACGCCAGGCCTCCCTGTTCATCACCATCTCCCGGGGTTCACTCAGACTCACGTCCATCGAGTCCATGATGCCATCCAGCCATCTCATCCTCGGTCGTCCCCTTCTCCTCCTGCCCCCAATCCCTCCCAGCATCAGAGTCTTTTCCAATGAGTCAACTCTTCTCATAAGGTGGCCAAAGTACTAGAGTTTCAGCTTTAGCATCATTCCTTCCAAAGAAATCCCAGGGTTGATCTCCTTCAGAATGGACTGGTTGGACCTTCTTGCAGTCCAAGGGACTCTCGAGAGTCTTCTCCAACACCACACTTCAAAAGCATCAGTTCTTTGGCCCTCAACCTTCCTCGTAGTCCAACTCTCACATCCATACATTACCATAGGAAAAACCATAGCCTTGACTAGACGGACCTTAGTCGGCAAAGTAATGTCTCTGCTTTTGAATATACTATCTAGGTTGGTCATAACTTTTCTTCCAAGGAGTAAGCGTCTTTTAATTTCATGGCTGCAGTCACCATCTTCAGTGATTTTGGAGCCCCCAAAAATAAAGTCTGACACTGTTTCCCCATCAATTTCCCATGAAGTGATGGGACTGGATGCCATGATCTTCATTTTCTGAATGTTGAGCTTTAAGCCAACTTTTTCGCTCTCCTCTTTCACTTTCATCAAGAGGCTTTTTAGCTCCTCTTCACTTTCTGCCATAAGGGTGGTTTCATCTGCAGTTTTATGAATATTTGAGATTTATAAGTAAGAGTGGAATATGGAGACTGACCATATTTCCTTTTCTCTAAAAGTGTGCTAAGTCTTATAGAATCCAACAAGATATGGAAAAGAATTAAAATTGTTGTAGGAAAGGGAACCCCTGCCAGGGCCCGAGAATGGGCTTTTGTCTAACATTTGGAAAGGTATTATCTGAGGAAGCACACGTACTGACAAAGCAACAGACTTTATTGGGAAGAGACTTGCTGGCAGAGAGCGGTGGGATAAGGCATCCCAAGAGAATTGTTCTGCCACGTGGCTTGCAGTCTCAGGTTTTATGGTAATGGGTTGTTTCCAGATTGTCTCTGGGCAGTTATCTTTCTTGACCCATATTTGGTCCGACTCAGGGTCTACCTGGTGGCATGCACATCTTTCAGTCAAATTGGATTTCAGCACAAAGGATTCTGGGAGTTTGGTAGGCTGGTGTCTCCTCCCTCCTGAACATTCCATTTATTTTTGTTTTGTTTTAAAATTTATTTTTAATCTGAGGAAGATTGCTCTACAATGTTGTATTGGTTTCTGCCATACAACAACGTGAATCAGTCATAAGTATACATATGTCCCCTCCCTCTGAAACCTCCCTCCATCCCTTGACCCCATCCCACCCCTCTAGGTTGTCACAGAGCACTGGATTGAGCTCCCTTTGTTACATAGCAGCTTTCTATTAGCTATCTGTTTTACATGTGGTAATACATATGTTTCAATGCTGCTCTCTCAGTTTGTCTCACCTGCTCCTTCCGACACTGTGTCCACAAGCCTCTTCTCTACGTCTGCATCTCTATTCCTGCCCTGCAAATAGGTTCATCAGTATCATTTTTCTAGATTCCATTCAGTTCAGTTCAGTCACTCAGTCATCTCCGACTCTTTGCTAGATTCCATACATATGTATTAAGATATGATATTCATTTTTCTCTTTCTGACTTACTTCACTCAGTATAACAGGCTCTAGGTTCATCCACCTCCCTAAAACTGACTCAAATGTGTTCCTTTCTATGGCTAATATCTCACTGTATATACGTACCACAACTTCTTTATCCATTCATCTGTCAGTGGATATCTAGGTTAGTTCTACGTCCTAGCTATTGCAAATAGTGCTGAGACATATCATGAGCTAGTGTTTCCTCCCTCTTTTTGGTCCCTCTTGAATTTCCCCAGTTAGTTTTGGGGCAGTATCATGTTCCTTACTGGGACTGCCTGTTGTGAGATAACTCATACAAGTGGTCATCCTGCGTGGCCAAGGAGGGCAGTTTCAGTCAACAGTTCCCTAACCAAATCTTTTAAGCATTTGGAATAGTTTCAGAAATATGTGCAATATTTTACATATATTTTCCCTTTTAAATCTCTTAATCTGCAAAGTTAGTATCCATAACTCCATTTTGCAGATGAGATAATTAAAGCTCAGAGAAATTAGATCTGTTGTTCAAGGCAAACATTCAGTAAATGATCTGTAAGATCAAATTTGCAAACCAACATGCCATGCGGTGAAAACAGATCTGCGTCTTTACTGTGCTTAAGGCAACCATGATGTAAATATCTGAAAGTAGCATTTTCATAATGCAATAACCATTTTTCTGTGCTTTCCCACTCCCTTCCTATTCTTCTGATTCTTCCACACTGTTATAATTAATTGGCATTGAGTGAATCTGTCCCTTGGCGATTTGCCTCACCTTAGATAGCCTGTATGCAAAGCACCTCTCAGCATAGAAAGATCAACTCATAAATGTTTCTATGGCAACCATGAACTCCCAAAGACTGCTTAGCCCCTTCTTTGACCATGCATCTGAAACCCAGCAGAATGGGTGCTTTTTAAATTTTTATTTTAAAGCAAAGTTCACTTACCAAAGGTCAGACATTATTTTTTTAGTATAATTAATTCTGTAACTCCTGCTGATTCTTGCCAGTCTAAATCAAGCAGGTTTGAGCTGTCCCCTTTTCTTAACACCTAGCTCCTTGTCAATAGATTTTTTTTTTTTCACTTTTGTTTTCTCCTGGAGAGGCCCCAGTGACTTGGTTTTTATTTGCAATTAAAAACATAAGATGCAATCAAATATTTCAAATAAAATCATATTCTCACTAAGACTTGCCATATCTTTTCCCCCAAAATCAGAATATTTTGTGGATATCATTACTGCATAACACAATTGAGCACATTTTTTGCTTTCAAAAATGTTTTGGAAAGAAAATGGGAAAATATTTTTAAACAGCTTTTATCTTCTTACTTGATAAATAATATAATGCTTATCTAGTGGGAGATTCATGGAGGTGTTGCACTCAAAGTTATACAATAAAAGTGAGAGCCAACAAAGATTGAACATTTCTTGCTGTCATAATGATTTAAAATGCAGTGATCATATTTTTCTGAACAAAATATTGGGATAAATTGTCTCATACATCGTGTGGCAATGGGAGAAAATGTTGGCAATGAGGGATGTCTAGGAAACAGCTCATGAGTAAGACTGGTTTCTCCTAACAGGAGAAAAAAGGAGATGATTGTAAGCTCTGAGCCAACTTTCAGGAAGAATTATTCAGAAAAACAGGCAGGTGATTTTCAGATAAACCTCCATGCAGTTGTTAAATTTCCTCTCTTATGGTCTCAGTTCTGTGCTACATGCTGTGGGATATTTTTAAAAAAAGAAGTATTAAAAATATTGTCTTTGAGAGACTTAGAGTACACTTGAGAATGCAAGGCGAGCACGCCTAAGCCATCAGCAAACAATGAACAACAGAGGGGAGTGGGTAATTATTATAAATGATGCTGCAACGTCCTCCTAAGAAACTGCTGTAGGGGGAGAAAGTAATTTTCTGTTTCTACGACTGAACCTAATTTCCTTCATTCAGTGGCAGAAACCTTGATATTTTTCATCTATACTTTCTCAGTAACTTGGAGCCTAGTTCTGTCATTTTTGGTTTCTCCCCCTCGTTTTTCCTCCCCTTCTCCTTTATCACTGGTGTTAAAGGGACCTTTTGTAAAGTCGTGACACCGAAAGAGTGTAGAAGGAAACTGATATGAGTTGGCTTCACTGTAGAGCTGGCATCTCTAGGGGGCACTACTATACTTGTTCTTGGGTCCCCTGCCCCCTGCACGCCTATCTTTGCTGACCAAAATGTATTTGGCTTCTGGTCATGTGACTTATGCTTGCTCAACGCTTACTCCCGTGGACAACCCATTTTCAGAGTGAATTCCCCATCTCTTTCTCTTCGCCTCTTTTTCTCTGTCTTTCTCTGTACATTCGTGAAACTAATGGTCCCAACTTGGACTAGAAAAACTAGGCAAAAATATTACTGTTTTCAGCCACTGGACAACAGGCTTCGTAGGACTCAGGTTCCCTGAGAGAAGAGACACATACAAGATGAACACACACACCTGGCCCAGCTTTCTGCCCAGAGGTCATTTTCAGTGTGTAGTGCAGGCAGGGGGAACCCAAGCAGGGAACAGTGGTCTTTTTGGTTAAAGAGACAGATATTTGGAGTTTGGGGAGACCTGGATCATGGAAAAAGCAAGAGAGTTCCAGAAAAACATCCTTTTCTGCTTTATTGACTATGCCAAAGCCTTTGACTGTGTGGATCACAATAAACTGTG
>SJYX01020147.1:9733-29220 GCA_006410675.1 Oreotragus oreotragus
TGACTTAGACGGACCTTTGTTGGCAAAGTAATGTCTCTGCTTTTGAATATGCTATCTAGGTTGGTCATAACTTTCCTTCCAAGGAGTAATTGTCTTTTAATTTCATGGCTGCAGTCACCATCTGCAGTGATTTTGGAGCCCAAAAAGATAAAGTCTGACACTGTTTCCACTGTTTCCCCATCTATTTCCCATGAAGTGATGGGACCAGATACCATGATCTTCGTTTTCTGAATGTTGAGCTTTAAGCCAATTTTTTCACTCTCCTCTTTCACTTTTATCAAGAGGCTTTTTAGTTCCTCTTCACTTTCTGTCATAAGGGTGGTGTCATCTGCATATCTGAGGTTGTTGATATTTCTCCTGGCAATCTTGATTCCAGCTTGTGCTTCTTCCAGCATTGCTCATGATGTACTCTGCATATAAATTAAATAAGCAGGGTGACAGTATGCAGCCTTGGCATACCCCCTTTCCTATTTGGAACCAGTCTGTTGTTCCATGTCCAGTTCTAACTGTTGCTTCCTGACCTGCATACAGGTTTCTGAAGAGGCAGGTCAGGTGGTCTGGTATTCCCATCTCTTTCAGAATTTTCCACAGTTTATTGTGATCCACATGGTCAAAGGCTTTGGCATAGTCAGTAAAGCAGAAGTAGATGTTTTTCTGGAACTCTCTTGCTTTTTTGATGATCCAGCAGATGTTAGCAACTTGATCTCTGGTTCCTCTGCCTTTTCTAAAACCAGCAGTTCACAGTTCACATATTGCTGAAGCCTGGCTTGGAGAATTTTGAGCATTACTTTACTAGCGTGTGAGATGAGTACAATTGTGCGGTAGTTTGAGCATTCTTTGACGTTGCCTTTCTTAGGGATTGGAATGAAAACTGACCTTTTCCAGTCCTGTGGCCACTGGTGAGTTTTCCAAATTTGCTGGCATATTGAGTGCAGCACTCTCACAGCACCATTTTTCAGGATTTGAAATAGCTCAAGTGGAATTCCATAAACAAGACATAAGGAAAAGCATAAACAAGACAGATAAATTAAAAAAATGATTATAGAATGTTCTAGAAATTTAAACATTGGTTATAGCATAAAATGTGTGTTTGGAAATTGTGTCAAATAGTAATGCTGCAACCTCCGCTGTCCTCTCCGCTCTCACCCCTAGTCTTTTACAACGTAACTGAGTCACCCTGAAACAGCCACCCTGGCTCGTCAGGTCTGTTTATTCTGACTAGTGTGGTCTGTTCACCTTCTCTCCAAGGAGGCTTTTCCAGAGTCCTCCAGGCCACTCCCTCATCTGACAGGACAGAAGATAAGTCAGCACATGAGTCCCTCTTATGCTGTGTCCAGAGTGTGGCTCAATAATGTTGTTAAAAGGGTTGGACGTGACTTGGCAGCTGACCAACAGTCCTATTTCCTGCTTACAGAAATCGCATGCATCCCTTGCCCTTAGTTGTTGCTCCTCCAGGATCAGGCATTGCGCCTTACATGCAGTTAGTGCCCAATAATGTCATTTGTTCCAAGCTGTTTGCTCTTCTGCATGCTTGACTTAACAGATGATAGGAAAGAAGTGTAAATGTTCTTTGATGAAAGAGACCTTCCTTCCCTTTGTACTTAATGCAGTGCCAGGAACACATAGCTAATCTCAATAGACATATGTGTGGAAACATGTACGTGTGTGATGAAAGGAATCTACAGCTCATATACTCCAAACCCCCAGCTTTATGGGTGAGAAAACAGAACTGGAACGGGTGGTAACTTTCTTAAGATTACTGAACAAAATTTTAGGCATTATTATCCAGGTCTCCTCACTCTAGGGGGTGCTTTTTTCCTTTTAAGAGATGCCTTGCTCTTTCTCATCTTTGCCCGGCTGTATATAGGAACAACTAGCTGGATTCAGGTTGGATTGTATGTCTCTCTGTGGCATGCCTGTGTCTCACTGTCCATCTCTCCTTTTCCTGTTATTAGGACTGAAGTGAAAAGAACACCTAGGAGCCAGGGGACCTGGTTTCTTTCTAACCCTGCAACTGCATTTGGGCCTTTGAGGATTCACTTATTTTCTCTAAGTTTCTGTTTGCATGTCTAACATGGCATGCGCATGGAGTTTAGCACCCATAAACACTCAGGCCCCTCTAGTTACACTCAGTGATTCAGCCATAGTTCTGAATTTTGTTGACTTTTGGGGGGTTCAAGAATGTTCCATTCTTCTTTTGCTTCCCTGTTATAAAGTGTTTCCACAGCATTTGCCAGAAGTAATGGCTAAGATGGTAAAGAATCGGCCTGAGGTGCAGCAGACCCAGGTTTGATCCCTGGGTTGGGAAGATCCCCTGGAGAAGGGAATGGCAACCCACTCCAGCTTTCTTGCCTGGGAAATCCCATGGACAGAAGAGCCTAGCGGGCTCCAGCCCGTGGGGCTGTAGAGTCAGACAGGACTGAGCAACTAAGCAGAGAGAGAGCAGAAAGGTGCAAGCATGTGTGGGAGTGAGGGAGGGGAGCGGTGGGTCGAGACTGGCTGATGGTTCCTGCCCTGCAGCCCACCCTTCCCCAGGTGGCTCAGCCTGAAAACGCCAGCCAACTCAGCAGGATGACTGTGGGCTTCAGGGGGTTACGAACCTTCTCACTGTGGGCGCCCCAGCTCTAGTTCTTATGTGGACAGTGTATTTGGTATCCACATCCACGAAGCAGAAAAACAAAATAGCAGAAAGACAGGCTTTCCCAGGGCGTGACTGGTGGTGGAGCAGCGAGGCGCCTTCCTGAGGCACTGTGTGAGGAAACCACGGCGCCCTCGAGGAGGGAGAGAAGCGTGTATACCCTCTTCACCTCTTTTTAAGTGCCGAGCTTCCCCCGAAGGATGTGTGTTTTTTCTAGAAGGAAAAGCCTGCGCTTTTGACAGCAGAACCGAAGTAGAGAAATTGAGCTTGACCTACTTCTTTAGCAGTGCAAGCCTTGCATTGTCCTCTCAGGCGCTATGAAAATCCTTGAACTGGGGAACTGACAGCTGCAATCAGACACTTGCATGGAGGGAAACATCATGAATTTTAATGGGAGTGCTGTTCCTGCATGAGGTTGGGAGAGCAGAAAGCATCTAGCCAAATCAAACAAAGGGAGCAGGAGGGGGGTTATTATACCCACAGCTCACGGCAGTGATGAGAGCAAAATTCAAATTATTTATCCCACACGATGCTGATTTACCAGGGAAGGACTGTGAAACTCTTGTGAATAATCTTCCATGATTATTAATCCCACTGTATTGAAGGCAGAGAAAGCAGGACAACAGAACCTGACTTGTCCGCATCAGCAGTGCCCGGGAAGTGAGCTGGGAAATCCTGGCACCACACCCACTGATAGCGCTTTGGTCCCGGGCACACGTGCACGTCCACAGAGTGGGCTTCAGCACGCCCTTCCTGCAGCCCGCTTAGCTGTGCAGGGCACGTCCCCTCCTGAGTCACCCGCAGCATCCTGTTTGTCCTGCGATGGAATCCTGTCCCATCGTCAGGTCCTTTTGTCACACGGTTGCTTCTTGCTATGAAAATTCCCAAAGCGGTCTCCTAAGGAGTGACCAGTGCAGTTGTTCCTGTTGCTCACTCGCTCAGTCGTGTCCGACTCTTTGCGACCCCGTGAAGTGCAGCATGCCAGGCTTTCCTGTGCATCACCAACTCCTGGAGCTTGCTCAAACTCCTGTCCATCGAGTCGGTGATGCCATCCAACCATCTCATCCTCTGTCGTCCCCTTCTCCTCCTGCCCTCAATCTTTCCCAGCATCAAGGTTTTTTCCAATGAGTCAGCTCTTCATATCAGGTGGAGCTTCAGCTTCAGCATCAGACCTTCCAATGAATATTCAGGGTTGATTTCCTTTAGGATTCACCAATTAAGAGGACATGTAAAAAGAATGCTTCTCTTTTTAGAACATGGTCCTACCTGTCTCTTTATGACTGCGCCTGCTGAGCCATACCCAGACCAGCTGCATTTGTCAGAAGCTCAGCTGCTTCAGAGAGTGAATGCATTGTGAGCCTCTTTGTTCCTGTTACATGACTGTGCTTCATTTTAGAAGGAAGACCTGAGTCTTTATCAGAAAAAGAATGTGATCATTTCAGAACCCCATTTTTCTGTGTGGATCTTGAAATACTTTTTTATAGTAAAGATGGCATTAAAAAAAATACATGACAAGCTTTGTTCATCAGGTTCCTCTGTTGGTGAGATTATTTAGCCTGGGAATAGTTCAGCCAAAGATGGTCTTCTGAGGTGGTGCTGGCTGCTGCTCTCTTTATTGGGGAAGGACTGACGAAAACCTCCACACACTGCACAGAAGCAGCAACTGCCATTCCAAAATGGAATATTAAAGATGGAGCTAATTTCTTGGTCTGTGAGCAGGTTCTCCTCCTGTAGTAGGCAGGGAATGAGATGAGTAAGGTCACCCCTTAGCATCCTCGCTGGGAGCTGCCCTTTACTAACCAGACTGTGAAGGGGGACTCATCCTCAGTCCCTGCCAGGACTGGCACTCGCCTAGCGGTGCTGGGGCTGACTTTGTGGGCTATTTGGCCCAGATCTCACATTTGTGAAGGTCTTACATTGAGTCTTTAAAAATACCACTTTTAGCATCCTCGCTGGGAGCTGCCCTTTACTAACCAGACTGTGAAGGGGGACTCATCCTCAGTCCCTGCCAGGACTGGCACTCACCTAGCGGTGCTGGGGCTGACTTTGTGGGCTATTTGGCCCAGATCTCACATTTGTGAAGGTCTTACATTGAGTCTTTAAAAATACCACTGAATGAATTTATATAGTTGTGCAAATCTGTGCAAAGTCTCTTTAGTCATGTCCGACTCTTTGGAACCCCCTGGACTGTAGCCCACCAGGCTCCTCTGTCCATGGGATTCTCCAGGCAAGAATACTGGAGTGGGTTGCCATTTCCTTCTCCAGGAATATGTAGTTGTAGTTTTGTGTGTGTTTAAATCATTTGCTGTTGGGTGTAGACTATGTCATGACTACCTTAACCCGTTTCTGCACTTGTGATTTAGAAAGTGGAAGTGTTCCTCCCTCCTCACCCCCTTCCCTGGTCTCTTGAGCACACTCTTCCTGCTCACAGCACTCCAAATACTGGGGTGTCCTAGGGGTCCATTTGATACCGGGGTCTTCTCAGGGTCCCATTTTTTTTTTTGTCCTGACTGTAAGCTGGGAGTGTTCCCATCGAGTCATTTAAGTTGCTAGATCCTAACCAGCTATGGTGGAAGAGGATAGATAGGTGGGTGGGGTTTATTGTGGTAATTTACATTTGGGACCCTGCTGGTGGCC
The DNA here is from genome assembly GCA_006410675.1 of Oreotragus oreotragus. NCBI lineage: Eukaryota > Metazoa > Chordata > Mammalia > Artiodactyla > Bovidae > Oreotragus > Oreotragus oreotragus. Next base: position 15,009 of record SJYX01020147.1, read on the forward strand.
AGATCCTTGCTACTGTGCAGTCATGCCACCGTTGCGCTCACGTCTGTTTCCTAAGCCCTTGGTGGTCCTTGGCCATCCCTGCAGTGTAGTAGTAAAGCCTGCCCCGCTGTGAGTCTAAGGCTGCTGAATCTGGAGTGCCGGCCTCTGCACCACGCATCCACCCATTCACATGACGAGTAGCCGCTGTGTCTCTGCTCAGGCGCAGGGCTGGTGCTCTGGGTACAGTGTGGACACAGGCTGCAGCTGCCACGTGTTTCTCCATCCTCCTCGCTGCTCCAAGCTCGCGCCGCCCTACCTACGTCCCCATCTGGACGTCCCGTCTGTCCTCAGCCACCTGCTTGGGTTTCCAAGGTACCTTGCCACACCACAAGAAAATGGTGGTAACTTCTGTTCATATGGAGGAGAAACAAGGTACCGAGACCAAGCATCTTCCTGGAGAGAGGCTGAGAGGCCTTAAAGCTGCGGTGAGGCAGGGTATTCTTTAAGTCATTCAGGTGCCACGATGGATTGGAAGATGGCCAAGAAGGAAGGAGGCTCTTCTTTTCAGGCTAAATAACAGCCTCCTTGTTGGGAAGGGAATAATCAACCCCAGCTGGAGCAGAGAGCCCACGTTCCCTTTGCTTTTCCGTTCAAATATAATCTCATGACATGAGTTTCTGACATGAGTAGCGTTCTTGCCCAGACTTGTGGCCCCAGGGAGGGGATGGTTATTTAAGACAGCTGGCTTCTCATGCAAGGCATATAACTTGATGATAAATGCTTACAGACAACTTCCCTTACTTGCTGGTCCCAGTGCCAGTTTAACTGACAGCCTTGGAGACTTGGGGCAAAAAAAACCAAACAAACAAACATAGATGTTTCTTTGAAAGAATATCACGTCTCTGAATGCAAGAAAAAGATAAGAAATTCTGCAGGCATACAGCTCATCAGTATTTCCCAGCTCACGGAATTCTTCAGGGAGGAATTCCTTTTATGCATTCTCTGTGAAACAGAAGTTTCCTGTGCCTTTAAAACCTGTCTGGTGTTATGGTGTACAATAAATCCAATGTATGATTTTGCTTTTTTCTTTCTTTGCCCTGTCTTTCAAAAAGAACTGTTCCTATGAATTAGTAATGTTAAGTCATTTTGCAGGTATTTTTCTCTGAAAGCTTAGATATAGCTCTGTCATGAATAATTTTAAGCTTTAGTAATTAAACACTTCTTTTTTCAGAGTTTATTCTCCTTTGGGTCAAAAAACCCTGTTCTTGGAATAGTAGTTTTGCCCAAATCTCTGGACCTAAATGTCAAACATTTGCTGCACATTCCTTTCTCATAATTGGAGATGAAGTCTGTGGGCAAAAAAGGAATTGATTGACACATCTTTTCTTCCATCTGAGAACTTACTTGGTCACCCTAATGGTTATAATGCACAAACTAAAATGATTAGTCTGAGGTAATAGTCATTTATCTGAGAGATTCTGAGTTTTGAGACTATGCAGAATTTGTCTTTGCAATCAAAAGTAATGTTAAGTGGTACATGATGGTCAAGGTTTTAAAAGCAAAAACTTTAGGAATGGATCAATGAGCTAAAAAAAATAATAATTAATACAAAAAAAATGAGACCTGGATAGATTTTAAGATCAATACCAACTGAAAAAAGCAAATTGCAGGATGATGTATTTAGTATGCTATAATTTACATAAAATTTTTACAACATATTAAACAAATTCCTGGTTTGTTGTAATATTGCTACGAGGTCTAAAAACGTGGCTCGAAAGGACCTAGGCTGAATATGTCATGGTGTTTTGAGGAGTGGTGGAGAAGAAAGGCAGGCAAGAGGGAGGGGAAATAGGACTTGGAACCAGGAACAAAAGAAATTTTAACTTAGGTTTTATTTCCAAATATTAAAAGAATCTGAGGCCAACACGGCCAAATAACATTTGCTAACTCTGGGTGGGGGGCTGACCATTATCTGCAGTAGTCTTTGGTCCTAAAATATATTAAATTACCTTAAAATGAAACAATAGCAAAAATATTTTTCTGCCTTCATTCTAAAGTTTCAAACCAATGGGAATAGACTTGCACAGTCAACAGATACATGTCTTCTGTGGGGTTTTGTATTTTTGACAAACTGATGAAGCTGACTGTGGGATATCTTTACTGCTTTAAGTCCTCCAAAAACTGAGGACCTCTTCTAACAACAGTGCAAATCCATTATGTATATGTTAGTGTAACAAGTTCTGGCTGTGTTTCAGGAACAGGTGCCTTTTTAATAGGAAAATCTAATTGTGGTCTTAGCCTCCGCCAGTGTCACTTTCATTTTAAAAGTGTTGCCATACATAATTCAAATGGATGGCATGCTTTCTATTTCTAAATAGCCACAGGCATGTAACTTACTCAGAGGATGTGTTTGGCTGCAAAAGTGAGACCTGCGTCTGGAAAGAAGACTGTTGGAAAAAATATTCTCATTGCTTTCCATGTAGGATTGATGTTGCTTTAAAAATGGAAATTTTGATTCCTTGTCACAGTGAAAAAAATGCAGCCATAGAAACCAAAATCTTAAGGTTTCTGTGACACAGAACTGCCCACTTATTTTGGATTCAAATCTAACCTACTCACCAGGCTGGGCCACAGCGTGAAATAGAAACTATATGAAGGGAACTTTGTTGTTAGACTGTAAAATTTGGGCACTAAAGCTTCTTCCAGTAAAAGTTTACTCTTGTTTCCAAAACCTGAATTATCTCTCCTGAATGTGAAATGCAGCAAATTAGAAGTGAACAGTGCCGAAAGAGTAAGTGGGGTGGTCCTCTTAATACAAGAAATGGAGATTCAGAGCATGACGGTGTTGCCTAAAAAAAAGAGGCGTAACTTGAGAGTTGTGAGTTAAGTTTTATTTGGGGCAGCATGAGGACTGCAGCCGAGGAGGCAGCACCTCAGATAGCTCTGAGAGACTGCTTCAAAGAGGCAGTGGGAGGAAGGTCAATATATAAAGTTTTGGTGAAGGCAGAGTTCAGTACTATTAAGCACTCATTTTACAAAAGGTTTTCTGCTAGTTAGGAGATCTCATGTCGCCGTGAAGGAACTTAGTGCTTTTCTAGATACGAGGAGATGCAAGGATTGAGATCATAGAATCTGTTCCTAGAAACATCCAACTGTCTAAAGACTTGTCCCACCAGATTCCTTGGAGCTCAGAGTGCCTTACCCCACCTGAACTTGCTCAGGGGGTGTTGAAGAGCAGCAGCTGCAACAGCACAGGGTTCAGTCTCTGCAGAGACAGATGGAAAGGCCCCTGTTGTTTAGTGCCTGGCAATGCAATTGGTAAGTGCCTACTCGTAGTTGACAGTGGCAAGAGAGGAGCAAAATAATTAAGGTGAAGCATAAACAACAGACATGATTCCTTTTTAAAGACAGGGATGGTTTTCCTACAAACCTAAATAGGCCTACTCCCTGAGAACGTGCAGTGGTGTTCTGGTAGTGCTGAGTGGTTGGTGTTTTCCAGAATAAGTATAGAATTAACTGACCAAGTTTTTCCATACCCTGATCTCTAATGGTTCTCTTAGTTTTGATTCCCGGGGTCTTTACTACCTGGATGTGCTTACCATATGCTAAACTATATGCAGAGGATGAATTTCCAGAAAGTGTTGCAGGGTTTACCTTTATGTTAAAAATCTTAAAGGTCACAATATTTATTAATACATATTATACCCTAAGAGTCTCCAGTCTGGAAGCAAGTGGAGTCCTGAAAACCATAGGATTCCAACTTGTGCTTGTAATTTGTGTTTAGTAAGACTTAGCCAATTTGTTTGAAGATATCAATTTCAGAATATATTTGGTATTCCCGAAAGTATAGGTCGTTGGCCTGAACTTGTCCTGACCTTATGGCATTACTTAGAGGTTGATCCTTGGGCAGGGGGACATCCTAGATATATGCTTGCCTTTCATTTTCTTCATGAAAGTATGACATAGAAATCTGGTCTGATTATTTGGGTTTTAGTCTTTTATGTTGTTTTCATAGATTATAAATCACACTGTTGGCTCCCCTGGTAGCTCAGCTGGTGAAGAATCCACCTGCAATGCAGGAGGCCCCAGTTCAATTCCTGGAGAAGGGATAGGCTACCCACTGCAGTATTCTTGGGCATCCCAGGTGGCTCAGCTGTTAAAGAATCCACCTGCAATGTGGGAGACCTGGCTTCGATCCCTGGGTTGGAAAGATCATTCTGGCCTGGAGAATTCCGTGACCTGCATAGTCCATGGGGTAACAAAGAGTCTGACACAACTGAGCGACTTTCACTTTCTACTTTATGGAAACAAATGTGTGGTCAGGTACAAAGGATGCATTCTAAGTCAGACAGGCAGAGTTCACATCCTGTAACAGGAAAGAGTCAATTTTGACTCTTCCATGCTAGATCTGTTTCTTTGACTTTAACCCTTGTTTGTTTGTTTGTTTGTTTTTGCCACTTTCCTTACTGTAATCATACATGATGGCCTGCCTCAGAGAATCCTGCCCCTGTGCCTGACTGTTAAGCTAAAGTGCCTTTGTTCAAAACACTGTCTACCTGTAGATGGCAGGAAGAAATTGGAATCGACACATCCACCTGGCCTGAGGCTTGCCATTCTCAGAGATATTTGCAAAATTAATGGCCTTTTTTACTTTGTTTCCTCATCCCGACCCCAATCTCTGATCCCTAAAAGAACTTGGCATCCAGACCCCAATAAGATGGTTATTTTGAGACATTAGTCTGCCATCTTCTTGGTCAGCTGGCTTTCCAAATAGTCATATCCTTGCCTCAACACCTGGTCTCTCGGATTAGCCCGAGAGACTACCACACTAGCCTCTCAGGCAGTGAGCAGAGAGAGCTTGGATTCAGTAACAGTGTCAGCTCCACCCTCACTGGCTGTGTGACCTTGACCAAGTTACTTAACCTTTTTGAGGCGGCAGTTCTGTGTAAAATAGGAAAAATCGTGCCCACTTGACAGGGTTGTTCTGGGAGTTCAATGAAATTGATGTGCAAATGAGAATCGGGTGTACAGTGTATAGGTATGTATGCTCTGCTTGTTCTCTCTCTGTTGGAAACAGAAAATTTTGGATTAGAATATTGCTGCCTTAATTTTGATTCTCAGTTGCCTCTTCTGTAACACTGACAATACCTTTTTTTTTTTTTTTTTTTGGTTTATGGTTGATGCCTGAGTCCTAGGGAACACTGACTCAAAATTCTAGTCACAGCTGCTTGAAAACATTTAGGTCCCACTTCAGAGTTAGAGGAAGACTCATGATGGTTGGTGTAATGGATTTCCTCTGACTTCACCTGAATTCTTCTAAAATTTTGCTCCAGCCTCTCTCCCTTGATAGAAAACTCTGGAGTAGGTTTGAAACTTTTTGTCTTGTAGGATTTAAGACTGAGTCCCTCAGTGGAGGCAGTCAGAGGGTCAGCTTAGAAATCACCTCCTTTATAGAAGGAGTGATCTCTCCTCCCAGAATCAGTAGCTAAATATCTTGTGAATTTTTCAAGATCTTTTCGTCCTATTGCTTTCTGAAGCCAAATCTTAGGCCTCAAGATTCTCTAATTAGTCTCAATTGGTGAATCATCATTATTATGGGGAGGCCACAGTGGGTAAAGGAAGGTGAGTCCAGTATTTTTAAGTGAAAGCAAAGTAAATGTAGGGAACTCTCTGCAGATGAAGCTGAGAAGCCCTTTACTGTAAGTACTGTCATCTTTCAGCTTCAGTTCTGTTTCCATGGCAACCACAGGGTTGCTGTGTGCCTGGCTGAATGGTTTTACAGGAAGCTGAAAAACATTGCTATTCTCAGTAGCTTTCTTTTTTGCTGTAGAAAGGAGTCTCTCCCTGACTGGAGGCCAGCCAGCATTTACTGGGAACAAAGCAGGCTATTTATGCTGATTGTATTCTGGGTAGGGAAGAAACAAATAGGGAGAATCCCAGCCCCTGGCTACTGACCTGTGAGTTTATTTTTCTGGTGGTTGTTTCAGCATTTTGGAAGAACCAGATGACTTAATTCAGATATGATTTTCCTGTTCAGTTTAAGCAGAACTTATATTTCAGAGGTAGAATTGGGTTTTAAAAAAGAGTGGTGGTGGTGTGTGTCTGAGATAATGTTAGTTATGATGAAGTCAATCTGCTGAATTTATAGCTTTGAAGCATCTATTTGAGTTTATTAAAAAAAAAAAGTGTCCCCTGCTAGCAATAGAAGCAGGAAGATACTGGTTCAGTCAGTTATTAGGCTTATCCTTTATTATACATTAAAATTGTCATTTAGGTTTTTTTACATCTTAAAGCTAACATTTTTATTTGTTTACATAATAGAAAAATTACATGTGGTAGAATACGCCAGTTCTCTTTGGCAATTTATTACCATTTCTTAGGAAAAAACAAAAGCAAAGGTATTGATACAATTCCATTAAAAGCCTGTATAATAATTTTAGTTTCAGATATAAGCCACTTACTGGGCTTTCTTTCTGGAGCTCCTTCGAACCCTCTTTATAAGTAAGCTAGGGAACAAAAAAAAGTTTCTGCCTAACTACTCTTCAGCAGAGGGCACCTTTCAAAGCCGAACCCTGATAGTGAAAGCATTTGATGTCAACAGGAGCTGTGGACTTTTGTTCTCTCTATTTCTCTCTTTCAGATATTTTATATTTTAACACACAGTTAAAATGAAAGAAAATCTGCAAATTCCATCTTGTAGGTTTTTAACTTCTGATATCCATCATGCCCTTATTTCTTTGATAAAGTATGATTCTTGTTCCAAAAAGTAGAAATTTCAGAAGTTCTGAGATTTGACCCTGACTCTGTTTAGGTAAGTTGATGTTTGTTAGCTTTAACTAGGCTCTCCCTGAGACCCAGGATGATTCTTTAGCATTTTTACCAGGTCTTGGAGATTTTCAGTAAAATAGGCTTGGAAAATAGCTCAAGAGAACTTGTTTACTATAACCCCAGGTCTTTGAATGGCACCAAATGGCAGGTTTAATTGCAAACTTCCTGCCTTTGGATCTCCTCTACCAAACAGTTGCAGCAGGATAGTTCATAAGCAGTTTTTGATGAGATTTAACTCCTAAAAGAGTTACGTGATCTAAGATGAGTATTCCAAGGTGTCTAGAGCCAAAATTTGATTACCAGGTATTTGCTGAATACCTCCTCTAAGGAGCTAAGGATTTGATTGGTGTCGTCACAGAGTTTGTAGATTATCTTGATACGACCCATGGACTGTATACCACCAGGCTCCTCTGTCCGTGAAATTCTCCAGATAAGAATACTGGAGTGGGTTGCCACTTCCTTCTCCAGGGGATCTTCCCGACCCAGGGCTCGAACCCAGGTCTCCCGCATGGCGGGCAGGCGCTTTATGGACTGAGCCAGCAGGGAAGCAGCCAGAGGAGACTGCCGTTATAAGTCTGGGGATACAGACTACCGTGCGTGGTAATGAGTTGCTAGGGACTCAGAAAGAGTGTGAGATGGAGCCTCTAGGAAGGGCTCCTGGAACAAAAAGGAGTGAGGGCATTTCATTAATTCAACAGAAATTCGTTGAACACATGCTCCATGCTAGGTGCTCTGTGCTAAGCTAGAAATCTATTAATAGTAAAGACGATGAGCCTGCATGTGTGGAACTCACACTCTGGTGGGAGGTTCAGGCACAAAACCAGGCTACTGCCTCACTGTTAACATCTGTATGGAGAAAGTTAGAGAGTATTAAGGCAACACCCAGATTTGGAGGGCATGAAGATTTCATTGACGTTCCCTTTGAGGACATGTGAAGCTGAAACTTGAACAGAAGGAAATCCCAAATGGACATAGCTGTTACCCACTTATGATAGTGCTCCTTTTTTTTTTCTTCTCTCAGAGAAATGCACTCAATTTTTCTAAAAGCACTGTCCTAAAATATAAATAAGCTTTTCTTAGAAACTAACATGTTTAGACTATACTACTTTGTAGTAGGAAGTGATCTCAAAGAAATTCAGCCTGTTTTACCATAGGCTCCTTGGCAACTCTGGCAAGGGTAGGAAATACAAGATTTCCAGAGTGCTAGAGGGTCAGGAATCAGAGACTTTGAGTTCAGGACTTGGGTGTCGGGGGACGAGGACAGCTCTGTGTCCTCTACCTGTTTTCTATGGAAGAAATGGTTTATTATGCTCTGAATGCATGCAGAGTATTTTTTATCAGACCTCACGCCTTTGTGTCTCTTTCTGTATCCTCTAACAGAATCCAAATAGGGAAAGAAGAGGGAAAAAAAAGTGGTTGTTGCAATTTATTAACTACTAGCCCTGAAATTATGGCTGCCCCCCTCTTCACCCTGGGCTCATTAATCTGTCTACTGAAGTATAGAAAAATTACTGTTTTTAAATGGCCCAGATTCATTTGGAAGACTCAGATATGCTCCTGCAGATACATTATTTCTCAGTTGGATGTTTCCCCATTAGATCCTGCTCGTGGCTTTAATTTTGTACCTTAGCAGAAATACTACTTTACCTTCATCCGTGTAGCTTGCTTTCTAAGCTACAGAGCATCCATTATTCGTGAGGAGCTTTTTGCATTGAAAAAAGAATTTAGAAGCAAACTGTAAGGGGTCTTTCAAATGGACATGCTTTTCCTCATCCTTGTTAAGAATGGCTTTGAGACATTAGTCAAGGTATTGATAGGTTTTTCTTCTGAGTCAGATTTAGTGATATGGCCCATAACGGAGTGTTCAATGCCGGTTTTAAAAATATAGGATAAAAGGAACAAACAGGCCCCTGGAGTTAAAGAACAAGACATACGTTTAAAAAACCAAAAGAGAAGTATCTGAGTGTCTGAACAAAAGAACCACTCTGAAGGTGCTGAATGTTTTACAGGATGCGGTTTTTCATCAGGCTGTTGCTGCTTTGCCCTGCTTTACTCCTGTTGTAGCCAGGGTGGTGTCCGTTACCGCCTTTGCTTATGGTCACGTTTTGAGTGATACTTGCTCCTTCTCTTGTTCGTCTCCACCTCTAGACGGTGTCCTTCTTGTCTTTTGTTTATGCCTGGCATCCGGTAGGCATATGATTCACGTTAGAAAGAATGTGCAGTAGTAAATTAGTGTGAGAGTTGTTTTTACTTACAACATTACCCTGGGCACTTTGTCTGATGTTTTATTTTGAAAAGTATCAACTGACTTTGGGGTACTACAGAGAACAATTAAATATGTGGTCTGACGTGCTTGTGAAATTTAAGCATAGCCAGGTAATGACTGTATTACATGGGGACCTACTATTCACAAATACAGTTTTGGCATAAATTAGATTGATATGCTTGGAGTTCTATCTTTATATACGTTATATAAAAACATCGACATTTATGGGTATAGCTTACGTACGTAAGCCAATGCTTACTACATTTAAGTCAAATCTTTCTTTTCTTGTTTGTAGTTATTCTAGGTAGAAACATTTTTTAATATTTGCATATAAACATTTATGTATATCTTACATATGTTTACTCTATATGGTTTATTTTATATGACATGAATCACATTTTTGTGTGCAATTTCTGGGAGCTTAAGAGATCTCAAGTTTGGGGGGCACTGATTTTTCACAAGTGAAGGGTATCAGTGGAAAGTTTCCAAGGCGTCAGTGATTTTTTTTCTGGGAATATGTCTATTTTATTGAACTTGTAGGAAAGCTTTTGAACTTGTAGGAAAGCTTTTTTTTTTTATACTTAGGGAAAAGATTATTCATTAAGTTAAATTTTAAAAAATATTGGAGGCCATGGATTAATGAACGTGAAGAAATAACACGTACTAGCTCCTTTTACATACTATCACATTTTGTCCTTAAAGATGAAACTGGTTTCTTGCCCATTATATAGACAGAGAAACTGAGCCTTGGAAGTTAAATATCTTTTCTGCCTGTAGAAGAGGGAGGAGGCAGTCATGCTCAGCCACTTTCATGCTCAGCTTGAAAACTCACATCGAACCTGGGCTGGGCTGACACCTGTATTTTAAATAATGCCAGAAGTGCATTATCCTATTCAGCGAAAGTACAGACAGAACTGAATGCTGCTCATTCTCCTCCTGTGCGTTTAGCTTTGGTCTCCCTTTAATCATGCTTGTCAGCTCGCGTCTCTGCCCGCTGGCATCTCTTTCTGCCGTGCTTAAGTTTACAGTTTAGTTAAACACAGTAATGGCAGTGCATAACAGTCCATGTCCATGTTGTGAAAAATATGAACAGAGGTTTGCATTTTATCTGTATTTTACACCAGCACCAGAGGGAGAGAAGTTCCCGTTCATTCCTTATGTACTAGTTTTCCGTGGGCTCTAGGTTTTTGTGTCATCTGTGTTCCTAGCAGCTCTCTTCTAGTGAGTGATCAGGTGCAACTCCATGAAATGGTAACCATTGCAGCTTAAAAAGACTTTAGTTTTTCTAAAACACTATATAGGTTGGACAGCTGCTTTCTGGATTTAGAACCAAGAATGTTTGTTATGCAGGCTGTGGGACCCTGAGTGGATCCCTAATTCTGTCTTCGGGCATGTCATATTTCCCTCCCCGTTCATCCTCCCCACAGTCACAGACTGGAATTTCACACCTTTTTTTCCCTCCTCAAATCTGCTGTACTTCCTCCCTCCTCCTGCCCCCTGCCTCACTTTGAGCTGATGACTTTGCTTCGGTTTTCTCAGTGAAGCAGGAAGCACGCTCACCCCTACCCCACCACCACAAGTCCCCACCTAGCAGGTTCCGTCTGGTCCTTCCCTTTATTGTGGAAGGCTGCCAGTGGTCACATGCAGGCCGAGCCCTTCCACTGCCCACTGAGTCCCTCCCCTCTCACAAAGGGAGGCAGCTCTGGCAGTTCCCTTCCTTGCACCCCCATTTTTGTCCCACTAGATCGGTTCAGTAGCATAGCAGCTTGCATTATTTCTCTCACCTTGAAAATGAGTTCTCTTAACCACGGACTCATTTCTTCCTTCTGCCACCTGCCCACTCCCTCTGCTCCACTTTTTTGGTCGAAACTCCTTGAAAAAGATGTCTGCATTCTTTGTCTTCAGTTCTTTTCCTGTCCTCTGCTAGTGGTCATTCAGGCGGGTCTAACTCTTTGCGACCCCATGGACTGTAGCCTGCCAGGCTCCTCCGCCCATGGGTTTCCCCAGGCAAGAATACTCAGTGGGTTGCCATTTCCTTCTCCAGGGGATCTTCCTGACTCGGGTCAAACCCAGGTCTCCTACATTGGCAGGCAGATTCTTTACTGTCTGATCCGTCCTCCGTTAAAGGTGTTGCAATTAGACTTGATCTTCAACCACTGCACCAGAGCTAATTCTGATATTTAGGATGCCAGTGATCTCTAACGTGGCACACCAGTAACGCTGACCTGCCTGTCCGCTCCTCCCCCTTGCAACAGTTTGTTTGGCGTCCAGCAGATTACAGACACTCGCTTCTCTTCCTCCCTCATTGACTGTGCCCTCTCTGTCTTCTTCACTGGTTGTGCCTTTTCACCCTGACCTTGTAAAGTTGCTGTGTTTCAGAGCTCTGGCTTTAGACCACTTCCCCATGTGCACTGCCATAACTGATCTCAGGATTTTAAATATCATTCAAGTGCTGGTGAGTCCCAAATATGTATCTCCAGGCCGGATGTCTCCCATGAAATTCAGATTTATGTCTAACTTTCCACCCAACAACCTCCACTGTTTAATAGGCATTTCCCTGTTCATGTTCCCAATCGATTTGTGAAAATCCTCTCTGCCACTAACCTTGCCCATTACTTTGTACTCTTCCGTTAGAGTTAATGGCAAGCCTATCCTTTTAGAGTCTCGAGCCCCAAACTGTGAGCCATCATAGTCTTCTCTCTCCTCTCAGGCCCCAGTATCCAAGGAGTGGTGAGACCCTTTCTCGTTCCACTCACTCCTGCCACAGGCCCCTCTCATTGCCTGACTACCGATAGCCTCCACTGCTGTCTGTCCTTGCCCGTTGATGGTTTAGTCTGAACACAGTGTGATCCTGTTTCGGCATGCGGTGCAGTGCTCTGCTCGGGAGCCTCCAGTAGGTTCGCATCTCACCCGGAGCGAAGCCAGTCCCGACCAGACCCACCCTGCCGGCCTCCCTTACCCTGCCCACCTTGTCTCCCGCAGCGTCTCCCTCTTCGCATGCTCTGTGACTGTTCCCTGTGAGCATGCCAAGGCTTGTGCATGTTCTTTGCTCTCTCCTGGAACACTCCCCCACCCCACCTCGTTCCTAGACATTCATGTGGCTTCTCTCCGACCTCTCTTAATGTTTTGTTCAAATCTCACCTTTGTAGGGAAGCTGCTTATTGCAGCACGCGCCCTGTGTTCATCATTGTGCTTCCTTGCTGTCTTTCTCTGTAGCACTTAACGCTTTTGACATTGCATACATTAATTCCTTGCTGGAGTATGATTTCTTTCCAGGGTTGTGCTTTTGCTGTACAACAGGGTTGTGAATCAGCTGTGTGTATAGAGTATATCTCCTCCCCCTTGGACCTCCCTCCCCTTTCCATCCCACTCGTCTAGGTCATCACAGAGCACCGAGCTGAGCTCCCTGTGCGATACAGCAGCTTCCCACTAGCTGTCTATTTTACACACGATAGTGTGTATGTGTGGAACCTAGAGAAAGTGAGCAGGTGGACTTCTGTATTCTTATCACGCGTCGGCTCACACTGCTTCCTGAGGGCGAGGCACCCCTCCCCTGATGTTTCTGTAGCACCTAGTGTGGTGCCTGGCTCGGAAGTTCTCAATACAGATTCATTGAATGAATGGAAACGGGAGTTGTTTAACGTTTTATGAGGTATGTCAGCATCCTGAATATACCTTAATAAAATAGAATTAGTCAAAATACATGCTGGTTCATTTCCATTTTATCATTTATGTGACACCTATCATTTTTTGAAAGTAGTGGTCACTTACTTTAGGTAAATCTGAACCTAATTGCTAATTTATATGGTTTGTTTAACTGTTTAACCAAATGTGTATTTAATGGCTGGAACCTGAATTAAAAGAGTACAAACCTCTTATGCAAACCATGTTTGGAAATCCAAACAAATAATGACAGGTGAAATCATTAAACAGTTGATTAGGAAGAATTAAATAGGACTGCTCAGGGAAGGAGAAGAAACTACCTTTTTGATGTATTTTATTCCCTAGACTTGTTAAATACCTTTATTCCGCATAATAGGCAACTTAATTATTTAGCATTTATTCTACTCAAATGCCAACTAATTTAGTATCAGATGAAATGTTTCCTTGTAAAATTAATTTGCTTTTCAAACAGATATTCACACAGGTATATTTTTTAAAATTCACTTGTCATATTTTGTAAATTGATTCAAAAACTAGTGAAATGTTCTTTAAAAAAAAAATGGATTAAACTTTGGTAGTAGTTTATTTGGCCAAGAAAGTAAAACTCAATTCAGTTCCACTTAAGAACCATTTATTAATTATATGTGTGTAAAAAACGGAGATGTGAGAGACATTGCTGTTGTTCAGTCCCTAAGTTGCATCAGACTCTTGGGAACCCCAAGGACTGCAGCATGCCGGGATCCTCTGTCCACTGTCTCCCAGAGTTTGCTCTAATTCATGTCCATGGAGTCAGCAATGCTACCTAACCATCTCATCCTCTGCTGCCCCCTTCTTTTTTCGCCTTCAGTCTTTCCAGCCTCAGGGTCTTTTCTAATGAGTCGGCTCTTCGCATCAGGTGTCCAAAGTATTGGCGCCTCAGCGTCAGTCCTTCCAGTGAATATTCAGGGCTGATTTCCTTTCAGTTCAGTTGTTCAGAAGTGTCCAACTCTTTGCGACCCCATGAATCGCAGCACGCCAGGCATCCCTGTCCACCACCAACTCTTGGAGTCCACCCAAACTCATGTGCATCGAGTCAGTGATGCCATCCAGCCATCTCATCCTCTGTAATCCCCTTTCCCTCCTACCCCCAATCCCTCCCAGCATCAGGGTCTTTTCCAATGAGTCAACACTTCACATTAGGTGTCCAAAGTATTGGAGTTTCAGTTTCAGCATCAGTCCTTCCAATGAACACCCAGGACTGATTTCCTTTAGGATGGACTGGTTGGATCTCCTTGCAGTCCAAGGGACTCTCAAGAGTCTTCTCCAGCACCACAGTTCAAAAGCATCAATTCTTCGGCACCCAACTTTCTTCACAGTCCAACTCTCACATCCATACATGACCACTGGAAAAACCATAGCCTTGACTCAGTTCAATTCAGTTCAGTCGCTCAGTCGTGTCCAACTCTTTGTGACCCCATGAATCGCAGCACGCCAGGC
>SJYX01020147.1:34791-92657 GCA_006410675.1 Oreotragus oreotragus
ACAACCGAGGATGAGATGGCTGGATGGCATCACGGACTCGATGGACATGAGTCTGAGTGAACTCCGGGAGATGGTGATGGACAGGGAGGCCTGGCGTGCTGCGATTCATGGGGACGCAAAGAGTCGGACGGAGCAACTGAACTGAACTGGATGAGCAAGAGGAGTGTTCCAGCTCTTTTAGGGGAAGAGGTGAGGTTTTCCAGGAATTGGGCCACTGCCCACCCTTTGACCTTTGTGGTCAGCCTTGGAACTGTCATGGCGCCTTGTGGGTGTGCCGTTTACCTTGCTGATGTGTTATACTGAGTGTATAATGGGGCTTAAGGTCTCGTGGAAGCTGACTCATGCACATCTTGGATCTATTTGATTCTAATCAGTCGATGTGTCCTCAGGCTACGTCATTCTTTTAAAGGTTGTGCCCCACCCCTTTCCTGTCTCACGGGCACCCCTACACCATAGCTCAGTCAGTGAAGAATCTGCATGCAAGGCAGGAGACCTGGGTTTGATTCCTGGGTTGGGAAGATACCCTGGAGAAGGAAATGGCAACCCACTCTGGTATTCTTGCCTGGAGAATCCCATGGACAGAGGAGTCTGGCAGGCTACAGTCTGTGGGGTTGCAAGAGTTGGACACGATTTAGTGACTAAACCGTCATACAGTAACAGACTGCATATACCAACACGGTCTTCATTTATTTCCACATCTGTGAGAACAGTGATGACTGGAACTAGGGGAGCAGTGAAGACTGCAGTTAGAAAACCTGTTGCTCGACAACGGCAGGTCCCCAGGCAAGAAACAGTGAGAGCTGAACCAAGGGATAGGAAAGAAAAACGATCTGAGGGGCTGATGATGAAGGGAGGAAAGGGTGAGTCCCAGGATTCTAGCATGGACAAAGGAT
This sequence comes from Oreotragus oreotragus, assembly GCA_006410675.1. Classification (NCBI taxonomy): domain Eukaryota; kingdom Metazoa; phylum Chordata; class Mammalia; order Artiodactyla; family Bovidae; genus Oreotragus; species Oreotragus oreotragus. Next base: position 35,685 of record SJYX01020147.1, read on the forward strand.
GCATGTGATCACCAGCTGAGGGGAAGAGAAGCAGGTTTTACAGGAAAGGTGAATAATGTTATTCTTCTATTATGAATGGCATGTTGGTGTCTCCCCAAGATTCATATATTGGAACCCTAATCCCCACTGTTGATGCTGAAAGCTTGGTGAAGTTGATGCCGAAAGCTGAGCCTCTGTGCACCAGTGCCAAATTGAATCTCAAAGACAGAGTTTTAGGTGACGTAGGAAAAAATAGCTTTATTGCCTTGTCAGGCAAAGGGGACCACAGCAGGCTCCTGCCCTGAGAAACTATGAATCCTGACCCAGAATGATTTGATGGGGAGTTTTATAGCAAGGGTGGGGTGGCTGATTCGGGTGTGTGCAGGTCCTCAGTTCAGTTCAGTCGTTCAGTCCTGTCCAGATCTTTCCAAACCCATGGACTGCAGCATGCCATGCTTCCCTGTCCATCACCAACTCCTGGAGCTTGTTCAAACTCATCCAACCATCTCATCCTCTGTTTCCCCCTTCCCCTCCTACCTAAAATCTTTCCCAGCATCAGGGTCTTTTCTAAGGAGTCAGTTCTTCACAACAGGTGGCCAAAGTATTGGAGCTTCAGCTTCAGCTTCAGCATCAGTCCTCCCAATGAATATTCCAGTTCTGATTTCCTTTAGGATTGACTGGTTTGATCTCCCTGCTGTGCAAGGGGCTCTCAAGAATCATCTCCAGCACCACAGTTTGAAAGCATCAATTCTTCAGCACTCAGACTTCTTTATGGTCCAGCTCTCACATCCATACATGATCATTGGAAAACCCATAGCTTTGACTAGATGGTGTCTAGTTGGTCATAGTTTTTCTTCCAAGGAGCAAGTGTCTTTTAATTTCATGGCTCCAGTCACCATCTGCAGTGATTTTGGAGCCCAAGAAAATAAAGTTTGTCACTGTTTCCACTTTTCCTCCATCTATTTTCCATAAAGTTGATGGGACTGGATACCATGATCTTAGTTTTCTCAATGTTGAGTTTTAAGCCACCTTTTTCACTCTCCTCTTTTACTTTCATCGAGAGGGTCTTTAGTTCCTCTTTATTTTTTGCCATTGGAGTGGTATCATTGCATACCTGAGGTTGCTGACATTTCTCCTGGCAGTTTTGATTCCAGCTTGTGCTTCATTCTGCCTGGCATTTCGCATGATGTACTCTGTTTATAAGTTAAATAATCAGGGTGACAATAAACAGCCTTGTTGGTCTCCTTTCCCAATTTGGAACCAGTCCGTTGTTCCATGTCCAGTTCTAACTGTTGCTTCTTGACCTGCATACAGATTTCTCAGGAGACAGGTCAGGTGGTCTGCTATTCCCATCTGTTTAAGAATTTTCCACAGTTTGTTATGATCCACACAGTCAAAGGCTTTGGCATAGTCAATAAAGCAGATATTTTTCTGGAATTTCTCTTGCTTTTTCTATGATCTAGTGGATGTTGACAATTTGATCTCTGCATCCTTTGCCTTTTCTAAATCCAGCTTGAACATCTAAAAGTTCTTGATTCACATACTGTTGAAGCCTAGCTTGGAGAATTTTGAGCATTACTTTGCTAGCGTGTGAAATGAGTGCAACTGTGTGCTGGTTTGAGTATTCTCAAGCAGCATCACTTTTCAGGGTTTGAAATAGCTCAGCTGGAATTCCATCACCTCCACTAGCTTTGTTCCTAGTGATGCTTCATAAGGCCCACTTGACTTTGCACTTCAGAATGTCTGGCTGTAGGTGAGCGATCACACCATCGTCATTAAGACCTTTTTTGTACAGTTCTTCTGTGTGTTCTTGCAACCTCTTTTTAGTATCTTCTGCTTCTGTTAGATCCATCCTGCTTCTGTCCTTTATTGTGCCCATCTTTGCATGAAAGATTCTCTTGGTATCGCTGATTTTCTTGAAGAGATCTCTAGTCTTTCTCATTCTATTGTTTTCCTCTATTTCTTGGCTATTTCCCTTTCTTTCCTTTGTTTTAGATAGTGTGTTAAGAAGTAGAGATATCACTTTGTTGATAAAGGTCCAGGTAGTCAAAGCTGTGATGTTTCCTGTAGTCATGTATGGGTGTGAGAGTTGGATTGTGAAGAAGGCTGAGCAGTGAAGAATGGATGCTTTCAAGCTGTGGTGTTTCCTGTAGTCATGTATGGGTGTGAGAGTTGGATTGTGAAGAAGGCTGAGCACTGAAGAATTGATGCTTTCAAACTGTGGTGCTGGAGAAGCCTCTTGAGAGTCCCTTGCACCTCAGGAATAGCAAACCAGTCAGTCCTAAAGGAAATCAACCCTGAATTTTTCTGGAAAGACTGATGCTGAAGCCAAAGTTCCAATACTTTGGCCACCTGATGTGAAGAACTGACTTATTTGAAAAGACCCTGATGCTGAGAAAGGTTGATGGCAGATGGAGAAGGGGATGACAGAGGATGAGATGGTTGGATGGCGTCACTGACCCGATGGACATGAGTTTGAGCAAGCTCTGGGAGATAGTGAAGGACCGGGAAGCATGGTGTGCTGCAGTCCATGGGGCTGCAAAGCGTCAGACTCGACTGAGCGGCTGAACAATGGCAGTCGCCCTGCTCAGCCGCTCTGGTCAGTTTCACTTGGCCTCAGGTGGCTTTTTAGCTGCTCCTTCCTTGATTGGCAGCTGTTGTTATCTGCCCGTTGAAACTCAGGGGGAGGCCCTGGAGGCTGCACTCTGTTCCCTACAAACAGGAAAATGGGAGACAGAAAGTCTTCTGTGTCCCGGACCCCCACGGGATTCTTCTTGGCTTCAGTGTGATGGTGTTAGGAGGTGGGGCCCTTTGGGAGATCAGTAGAGTTGGGTGAAGTCATTAGGGAGGAGCCCCATGGAAGGATTTGCACCCTTATGAGAAGAGACAGGAGAGAGCTGCTCCCTCCTGTGTCTTCCCTGCACCCCACCATGTGAGGGAACCGGCAAGAGGGTCCTCACCGGAACCCCAGCATGCTGGCACCCTGATCTCAGCCTTCCAGCCTCCAGAGCTGTGAGAGTAAGTTTCCGTCACTGAACCTGCCTTGTCTGTGGGAATTTCTTACCAAACTGACTAAAGCGCTGCTGCCTGGGCGGATTTCAGTGGGGTGCAGAAGACACATCTTGCTTGATGAGAACTGGAGTGACTGGAGCAGTGTCCTTGTCTGTTCCATTTACGGTGTCTAGTTCACTGTCTTCTCTCTAGAGCATTTTTTTTAACTCTGCAATGAAAAAATTTTTTTTTTCAAATAAAAAGCTAAGTAGTGATCAGAAAGACAAGGAATTCTTGAGATAACACAACTTTTCCAAGTACTAGAAACTTTATTAAACTTTATTACTTTTTAAAAACTTTATATTATTATTGGGAGAGGAGTACTTTTTTGAAAAAGATATCGTATACATCCCATTAGAAAACATGTGAGAATGGAGCCTGTCTGCATCCCAAATCCTAGAAGTTGGTTCTTCTTACCACCACTTGGATGCATGGATAAATGTGCTCCCTGGGGTGGGTCAAGTTCTATGGAATCTGAAACTTTTACTGTGTGGGGGAGGGTTAAAATAAAGAATGTGAAGTTAAGACTGTTTAAGTACAGGGCCTTGGAAGGGCCCTCATTAGCTTTATGACAAGTCTTCCTGATTCCAATGATGGTGGCAGAGATGAGTATTAACACATTGTACTTACATGCCTGGCACTCACATCAGTCCTCATGACAACCTAAGGCACACTGTGCCAGAGATGCAGGAGGGGCCACACCCGAGATGACCTGGCTGGGATGTGGAGCTGCTAGGAGAGAGGAAGTGTAGACGGGTAGACTGCAAACAGAGAGCTCCATCTGCCCCAGCGTTGCCCCCTGTTGAGGGAAACCTGGAATACATCACTGAGCCTCCTGTGGATGCCTTTCACCTCGCCTGTGAAACAGGAATATTGGTGCCAGCTATGAGCCCCTCACTTTCTTTTTCTGAGGTCAGGAGACAGTGTGTGAAAGTGCTTTGTGAAGAGTAAAATGCTTGGAAATAGTTTTTCATTCCAACTCACTATTATAGGTGAGGCTTGAAAATATACGTTTTGTTGACTTTTATTGCACTTTTAATGTTTCTAATTTACTTCTTGGACATGACTTTTTTTTTTTTTTTGTAGGTTACTTGTCTGCAAGACTTTTTTGGTGATGATGATGTTTTTATTGCATGTGGACCTGAGAAATTACGTTATGCCCAAGATGACTTTGTCCTGGATCACAGTGGTAAGGCAATTCAGTGACCATCTTTGTAAGCCTGAAGTGGAGGTTTAGGTTTGTCATTTGGTGCATGTTACGTGGTCTGGTTGTCAAAGAAAGAAGTAATGAAGAGTTAATTAGATCATCATCTACTCTCACTCTTAGTAAAGTTAATTTCTTTGAATTAATAAAAGTAGAAAATACAATGAGGCAGTTATCTAGTTGCAAAATCAAAAAACCCTAATTCCAAGTAGTTAAATATTTTTTGGGTTTTTTGGCAAGTTGATTTCTTCTCTTTTTTACTACATTGTTACACTTTTGAAATTGATTCCTACCTTCTTCCAGAATGGTGTCTTGGCTGGCCACCTTAAAATATGGATACTACTGTACCTGAAAATAGCTCATTATACATTTCTCATGTCCATAAAGAGATACGTAAAAGAATAATGTTAGTAATGATTATCTCAGATTTCTTTGCTCTGTTTCCATCATTTTTAAAAAAACACGAAGTGTTATATATGCAGAAAAAATAAAGCTATTTTCATTGATAGGATAAGAAAGTCCCTTTCTCTTAATTTTAGCCAAAAAATGGAGTTTTCAGCTATTTAGCAATAACCTCAGTGATTTCAGATGTTATTGATTATGAGCTCAATAATATTGCTCTACTCTTATCTGAAATTTAGACTGATTAGAGTATTAGTGGTTTTTAGCTGATAGTGAAGTCAACTTCATCTTTAAATGAGATAGAATCATATAGACAAAATGTTTCACAGAGAAGAGAGATGTTAGAGGTTTCAATCCCATGCTTTAATTTCATCAATGAGGAGAGCTGGCTTTTCCAAAAATTAGACTAGTGATAAACCCTTTCCAGTTGCAGTGACTTGACAGTCCAGAATTAGAGAAACATATTACCAAATAAATAAAGTGACCCATAAACTTTTAAAAATTCAAGATGATACATGCTACAGTGTCAGACTTCTTTGTGTAATTCTTTCCTGTTATACTATGTCAGCTTTCTAGGGGTGACTTACCTGAGTGCTTGGGGCTTATTTATCTACTCTTCTTGGCTTTCCACTTTTTTTTCCCCACAGGTGCCAAATTTCTTGAGGGTTTCTGTAGCATCTTATATCTAGCCCTGCTTTAGATTAGTAATGTCACCAGAAAGACCTTAAAGAATTATCGATATTGTCTATGTTAATACTCTCACCTGTTCTTGTGGGTTTACTGAAAAATGCGAATTTACATATCATCTCTAGTTTACATCTTTTTTGCCTGTAGCTTAATTTCATTTCATAATGTTTCTTTGTCAGTGTCTATCATTTTGAAAGTTGAGACGTTGAAACTCGGTGTATTTCAGGTTGTAAAGTTAATTTGGGTGGCAAACAGCAATTAAACGTTCATTGAGCACTTACTATGTGTATACTAGGCATTGTCCTCAGTGCTTTTGTGTTAGTATGTTGTTAATTTACCTACAATATTTGAATCATTCATAGGTTTTTGTTGTTTTGGCTACCAATGAGCTCCTATAACTAGAGATAGGTGAAAGTTACTGATTTCTTCCCTCTTGATCTCTAATTACTTAACCTTCTGCAAACTGGGGATAATAATAGGGGCTTTTTCATAAGATTTTGTGAGGGTTAAATGAATTAATATGTGTAATATTAATTACACGTATGAATTAATATAGAAGGGTGCCCATTACATAGTATATGCTGTTACTGTTGTTGTTAATGTTATTATCATATCATCACCATTAGGTCATAAAATTTTACTATGAAAACAAGTCTCAGACCTAATTCTGCCACAGGTGCCTTTATTAGGATTGATGTCAAAAACTCAGCCTCTGCACTGGTGCTAAGTCAAATCTCAAGAGACATGGTTTTGGGCGAAATATAAAAGAATAGTTTTATTGCTTTGCCAGGCGAAGGGGACACAGTGGGCTCCTGCCTCTCAAAACTGCGTGTCCCAACCCTGGAAGATTTGGTGAGGGGTTTAACAGCAGTTGTTCAAGGGTGAGGTGTGTGCAGAGCCTGCACGCCTTTGACCTGTTCTCAGGTGGTCTTCTGATGAGTTTTTCTGGTTCCTAAAGGTGGTCTTCTCTGGAGTGAGGATTGCTGATATCTTCGGTTTACTGGGGGTTTGTCCTGTAAAGAGCTCAGAGACACTGTTCTGTGTGTCCCTTGAGGCAGAACCAGGGCTCTGCCCCGGATCTGCGCTGCTATTTCTTGACTGCCCCTCCCTTGCCTCTTCATTGCCTTCCTTCCCTGACTAGCAACTGTTGGAACCTGCCCTTTGGAGCTCAGGGAAGGTCATGGAGGCTGGAGTCTGTTCCCTAAAAGTAAGGAGGGGGTGGACAGGGAAAGGCTTCCATGCCCAGGAGCTTCCACAGGGTCCTGTTTGGGTTCAGAAGGCAAAGATGAAAAAACAAAATCTGTTTAACTCGTAATCTTGATGAGTCCCAACTCTGTCCTTTTATACTTCTGACAACATCTTGCATTAAAAAAATCATTCAAAATTCATAGAATTTAGGTAACCTAGTCTTAGGGCAAAATCCTGTGTTAATGAGCTGGGGGCGGGGCTTGCTCAGATTCCTAAACCTTGGGGTGGTTCTGGCTATTAGCTCTCTAGGGTTACACATCCTGCTCATGAAAGAGTGGCAGTGCCTTTAGGAAGGCTCTAACTAATCCACACACCACTCCTTCCAACACTGGAATACTTTCTAACATCTATAATGCTCATTAACTAAACTGCTATTGCTACAGCCCCCTTGGAGTAAGGTTTTGATTCCAGTCTTTCAGATGCTAACTAGCCTCCCCTGGTGTGTATTTTGCTGATTAGTGTACTGCACTTGTTAATTTATTGTCCCTGGGGGTATAGATTAAAACCAACCAATATTTTAATCTTTCTGCATAAATTGAAGTATTTTAATGTGAATTTGACAATACATTATATACTTTAATCCTTATAACAAGCCAGTTAAACAGATTTAGTCTCATCCCAATTTCATAGGGAGAGAAAACTGAGACTTAGGCCTAAGCTGCAGGACTCCAAAACCCACATTCTTAATTGTTTGAATTGGAAATGATTATTTCAGCTGTGTAATTAGTTCAGGTACTCTACGTGCTGATTTGTTCTTCTCTGGTAGCTCAGCTGGGAAAGAATCTGCCTGCAGTGCAGCAGGGAGACCTGAGTTCAGTCCCTGGGTTGGTAAGATCCCCTGGAGAAGGAAAAGGCAACCTACTCCAGTATTCCGCTTTGGAGAAGTCCAAGGACTGTAGTCCATGGGGTCGCAAAGAGTCAGAGATTACTGAGCCACTTTCACTTTCACATGCTGGTTTATTTGTCAGTTTATGGAAAGAACAAAGCTGTTGTTTAAAGCTGGTTCCCTCGTTTTTGATGCTTTGTACTTTGGGCAGATGGAAAATAAGTAAGGGGTTCATAGATTAGAAACCTATAGTGAATGGTGAAGTCACTCAGTCGTGTCCGACTCTTTGCGACCCCGTGGACTGCATGTAGCCTACCAGGCTTCTCTGTCCATGGGATTCTCCAGGCAAGAATACTGGAGTGGATTGCCATTTCCTTCTCCAGGGGATCTTCCCGACCTAGGGATCGAACCCAGGTCTCCCGCAATGGAGGCAAACGCTTTAACCTCTGAGCCACCTTTCAAATTAAGATTAGCTGAGTTGGAGAGAACTCTTTATTATAGCCTTTGCCTATCAGTGGTGTTGATCAATAATAATAAATTGCACATGTGGAGATTAGGTTGTGCGTGTGAATCAAATTTTCTTGATTGAGCACTTACTATATATGGATTTCTTTATTAAAAACTCCCTCTGGAACAATGAGGTGAATGATAAGGTCTGAAGCCTAATTTATGAAAATCTCAGGTGTGCTTTTGGGATGGATGCTTTGTATATAAAAGTCATTCAACAATAATAAGATGATCAGGTAATGGTTCTAGGCACTAAACTACTGGAATGTGGTCTTTCTTTGGTTAGAATTAAAACTAGATCTCTTTAAAGCGCTTTCCTTTCTTTCTAGAGTGCCGTGTCTTGAAGTCTTCTTATTCTCGCTCCTCAGCTGTTAAATATTCCGGATCCAAGAGCCCTGGGCCTTCTCGACGCAGCAAATCACCGGCTTCAGGTAGTTACGGGGAAGGAAGCGGGTAGTCACAAACGGAGCACGTTCTTCGGTTTTCTTTAGTATGAGTTGGTAGTCTTGCCCAGCCTTGTATGCAGCCAGGTTCCAACATAACATATAGATGGCATGATTTTTAGATCAAAAGTTTTAAGTCTGTTTCTCCAAGTTATAACAAGTGTCCTAAGATACTTGTTTTGTTCTGACACATTTTCTCAAGAGCAGTCTTATGTAGATTCTTTTCCTGGTGTTTACGTGGAAACGTTTCATGTTTTGACCACTGTGTCTGCATTAAAAATTTTTGTTTAATGGATTATTTTCTTCTCTTATTGGTTTAAAGCATAAGCCAATACACCACGTAGCAAAATTATTTCCTTGATAAGGTTCCACAGGCTTTTCCTTCGTTAAGCAATTTAATCGTAGCAACAATTATTGTTGGAAGTAATACTGCTTATTTCAGAGTCAGACTTACCTCTGCATTTCTTCCAGATCCCAAACCTATAGACTTGTCATAATTTTGACAGCTTTTGACATTTTTGAAAAATTAAAATGTCCCCCAAATCTTGATATTTTGATGCTATAAGGCTCGCTTATAGTATGCTAATATTGTTTCCCATTAAGGAAAGGATTGTAGAAAAACATGATTTTACATGTGAGGAATCTAGAACATGTGAAAGTAATATGAAAAAAAACTGTCAGAAGCCTCAACCTGTCTATAAAATACTGAGTTTGGGCGGTTTCTGCTGTTCCGTCTTCCGCACCGACCCCACTTTCTTTAGGTGGGATAGTTTCCCTTCTTTCCATGTGCACATTTATTTTATTTTATTTTATTTTTGGGAATTTCACACATATTTTCATTTATTTAATCTTCCCAGTAACTCTAAATTTAGATATAATTATTCTCAATGTAGAAGTGAAGAAATTGAGAGATTCTTAGTAAGACTCTGGATGGCCTCACTCCCAAAGCCCCCATGCATCCTTAATGCCACATTTTCTCTTATCATGTTGCTGAGCTGATTCACTATTGTGAGGCATTTGGGGTTATTTCTGATTTACTGTAGTGATAATTCTATCCCATAAAAATTGTTTTGTAACCCTAATCATCCTGGGTCGTGTGCACGTTTAGACCTGCCGAATAACTGCTTTCCTTACTTCTCCCCCTCTGTTGATACTGAATATGTACAGTAAAGAGGGGTGGCCACTACTCCAGTGCCTACTCTACAGCCAGATCCCCAGGTGAGCAGGAGAATTACGGCTTTGTCGCTCTGCTGGGTTTTTCGTTTTTGTCTTCTGCCGCCTTTTGTGTGTCCTTTTGCTCCATTTCCATGGCTGTGTCTGGCTTGTGCCAGTGGACATGTGTGCTGCAGCAAGTGCGTCCTGCTTCGGCTGCCTTGCTGGTTAGAGAGCCAGGCGCCTGCAGGAGGGAGCCCCGCGTGGAGTCTGCCTGCAGCCACAGTGCACGGTGATGGGGGAGGCGCAGTGCTTCAAGGGGTCTGTCTTCAAGTCAATTTTGGAAAATAATCTGTTACTGAAAAAGGCTAAGGGTTGTCGGTAATACGAAAATGGCCATAGAAGCAATTCTACTCTCCTTCCCTTCTTCCTCACTCTGGAGTTGATAAGCCCAGTATTCTCTCTCTAAAGATATTGGCAATATGAATATTTTTAACTGAAAGCATCTCTATGATGTTAAGCTTATTTCAGATCATATTTTGCTTTCTGTAAAGTATTGGGTTGGTCACAAATTTTGTTTTTTAAGATCGAACTGAACGATCCAAATGAACTTTGGGGCCAGTCCAATATTTCAAATGCTGGGAAAGCTAACATAACATGAAATTTGCATGAGTACACTTCACTGGGTTTACTATATGATAGATGTAGACTTTTGTCGGGTTCTTAGCTTTTGTTTTAGTGATAGCTTTCCAGATGCTTATCATATAACTAAGATAACTAAATAAGAGTGGAGAGAGTGGTTCAAAGATCACATATTATGATTCCTCTAATTTTGGCTACCCGAGGTCTAAAGAGGGAAATTAATTAAGAACACATTTCATAGCCATACTTGTCTTGTGGACCAAGTGCTTCACAGAATAGTCTAACAAATGTATAAATCTTCTTAACTAGAATTTGGGATGCTTAAATAAAGTGATTTAAGAAAATCTTAACATTTCACTACCTCAGATTTTGAACTGAGTCCATATTTGGATTTGGGTTAATAAAGATTATCTTAAACTTACAAGTAAAAGTTGCAAGATGTAAACCACATCTCAGTGGTTAAATGACTTCTCTAAAAGAGATTAATCCAAAAGCATGTTCAATACATACTATATAGTTATAGAAAACAGTTTTGTGTTATTAAAAGCCACAGAACCCAGATGGATAACTTGCTTTTACAGGCACTTTTGCTGTAGTGTACCCATTACCATTGAGAACATTCCATGGGACTCCCTGGAATTTCAAACAGAGCAATAACTTTGTAAACATAATCTTGTACTTTTTTATTCTTGGAACAGAAGTGCTCCCATCATTGAAGTTTTCTGATTGACTAAATCCCTCCATAAAACTCAAATTTATCAAAATAACTGCTGCTGCTGCTAAGTCGCTTCAGTCGTGTCCGACTCTGTGCAACCCCATAGACGGCAGCCCACCAGGCTCCCCCATCCCTGGGATTCTCCAGGCAAGAATACTGGAGTGGGTTGCCATTTCCTTCTCCAATGCATGAAGGTGAAAAGTCAAAGTGAAGTTGCTCAGTCATGTCCAACTCCTAGTGACCGCGTGGACTGCAGCCCACCAGGCTCCTCCGTCCATGGGATCCTCCAGGCAAGAGTACTGGAGTGGGGTGCCATTCCCTTCTCCGATCAAAATAGCTAAATAGTATGTAATAAGTACATAGACATTAACCCGAGTAACACAGTGGGAAAAGGGAAAGTTGCTCAGTTGTGTCCCACTCTTTGCAACCCCATGGACTATACAGTCCATGGAATTCTCCAGGCCAGAATACCGAAGTGGGTAGCCTGTCCCTTCTCCAGGAGATCATCCCAACCCGGGGTCAAACCCAGGTCTCCTGCATTGCAGGCAGACTCTTTGCCAGCTGAGCCACAAGGGAGGCACAAGAATCCTGGAGTAGGTAGCCTGTCCCTTCTCCAGGGGATCTTCCTGACCCAGGAATCAAACTGGGGTCTCCTGCGTTGCGGCGGATTCCTTACCACCCGAGCTACAACAGTCACCATAATGTGAACATTAAAAATTCTCACTTAAGGTTTCTAGCTTGTGACTGTTTGTCCACCCGGATAAAAAGTGTTCAGAGCAAGCGAACGAGAAAGCCCCACGTCAGCTTCTTACCTTACAGTTGAGGGAAGGGTGGATAAAAGCCTTATTTGGGGGAAAGAATATCCAGGTCTACTGAAGGAGAGGGAGCGTCCCAGAGATGCTGGGCGTTGCCCACCTTGCTGTTGGGGCAGCAGTGTCAGGGCAGAGAGCCCAAGGTGGCCCTGTCCCAGCTTCCAGTTACTTTCCCGGAACTGGAGCAATGTGCCAATAAAAATGACATTAAGAGCTCACTAGACAGCTTTTTTTTGTTTTGAGCCTTTGAAATACTATCAGAAATGTAGAGAGCTGTCTATGGCTTAGTGTCTCCAGGATGGGAGTTATTTAAGGGTAAATATGAACCTGTATATGTAGATACCAGTTCAATCCCTGCCAGTGAGTTTTGTTAAGAAATTATGTTTAGGCAGGAGGTGTGTTTTTAGGGACATTGGCTGGCCACAGGGATTACCTTTTGCAGGAACTAATTTTTCTTCTTTAGTCCCTCTCCCATCACTGCTCCAGGGGAAATCTTTGATTGCAGAGTGGTTTCTGAAGATCAGTGAAAGATACCAGCACTAGGCGAGGAGGACCTGAACAGGCAGTTGCGTTAAATTAAGAGGAAAAGGAGCCAGACTCAGTTTCAGCTCCTAGCAAGCTCACTAGCTCATAGCTCATAAATATCTCTTTTCTATGTGGATTCCTACCACCAGTTCCCTTTAAAGAGAATTAAAAAAAAAAAAAAACAACAACAGCATTAATTGAAGTGTGACTTTATTGAAAAATAAGCCAGACTGTTGAATACTACAGTTTCTAGTTGACTGTACAGTTACTTGTGCTATAAATACCCACATATATTTGTTCAGAAAACCTAGATAACTGATAATGATTTATGAATGAGTGGTTTTAAACTAGAAAGGTTAAAGTTTGGTAATTGAAAAATGATTGTAAAATTTTTGCATCTTTGCTGAATTTTTACAGTGAGCCATACAATAAACAAACATGAATGATTCATCTCATCACAAATATTATGCTTATTGATCCAGAATTCCGCCTCCTTTCAAGGACTGGTGCTCAGTTTTTTGAGGTCACCTTTGCAGGAGTTTTGCATTTTGCTTTTTATACTTAATAGCATCATTTAAAATAACAGTTGTCTGCTCCCTTGTATTAAAAAGATTTTTTAAAAAGGAAATGGACTTTGCTTGTCTTTCCATAGAGTTTTCATCTCCTTGGGATAAAAGCTTTGAGAATTAATGATAAAATAGGGGTTAAAATAACTCCCTAGAAAAGGGAAAAAAAAAACCAAACCAGTACCAGATGTTAACTAATAGCTTTACAACAGAAGTGGTATAATTAGGAATAAGCCTGAGTCATAGTGAGATGTGTGACTAGCACTGTATAGTTAGTGTAAAATCTGCAAGTTCACCCTCTCCTGGAAGCTGCCACGGCCTTGCTTTTCATCACCTAGTCTCTAAACTGAGCTTTCAACCTAGGAAGTGTACGGAAGTTTAGAGGAGGGTGTCAGAGAAACCCCCCAAGATTTGCTAAATAATGAGAAAATTAAGCTAAGAAGACAAGAAAATGGAAGGAATCAGAAATAACTAGTCCAGATAAAAAGAAATTGGAAGAATGCCTTTTATGACCTTTAAACAAATAAGTGGGTATTACAGGGGGGAATGACCAGTAATTTTCTTTTCCATTAAGAATACCCTTAGGATATGTGTTAGAATTATTGTATTGTGGAGTTGAGTGGTTCAGGTCATGTGGACAGGTTATAGGACAGCCTTCTGAGTGAACAGTTACAAATACGACAGCCATGCTGGCATGCAGGATTTGTGGACAAGTTCCCGTTCACATCTCAAACTCCATAACGCTTTATATATGTGTTTATGTTCCTGCTGGAAAACGATTATTGAAAATCCAGTTTCACTGCTTATTTGCCTGATACTTTGTCTGCAATGCAGTAAGACACATTGTTTTTGCTTTTTGCTGACTTGCCATCTGCTTTGAGCTTTCAGTGAGTCGAAGCTCCGTTGGAGCTGTGTGGGGCATGTGCTTAGTATCTCTGCCCGGCCTGGTGGCTCTGGGTTCTGACGACCTCTGTCTCCTTTGCTGTCAGTTAATGGAACTCCCAGCAGCCAGCTCTCCACTCCTAAATCGACGAAATCCTCCAGCTCCTCTCCAACCAGCCCAGGAAGTTTCAGAGGACCAAAGGTATGAAATAGGATATGTGCCGTGTTCGTGCGATTCTGTTCTGTTGCATAATTTAGTGGTTAGTTTGTTCCGGGACTTGGGTGCAGTAACAAATCAAAAAGGAAAGAAGTTAGGATTTGGAGCCAGGAAGGCTTGACTTTGGATCCTGTATCCTTTTTTTTAATCTCGTAATTTGGGTCAATTTACCTAACTCTTCTGAGCTAAAGTGTTCCCATCTCTTAAATGCAAATATAAAATTATGGTTAGGGTTGAACATGATGTGGTTTTATATCAGTAAACAGTAGTTTTCCTATTATAATCAGAATAATTTGCAATGGCAAAGCTTTGGAGATTGATTCTTTTTAGAAATCTCATTTAGAAACCATGATTCTTTTTGGAAATCTCATTTAAAATTCATGATTTTAATATTGTTACCATAATTTGACTACGTAAAAGCCTAAAATAGAGTGAAATTCTAGTATAATACTTATATACAGAAGTTAGTAACACAAGAAAAATATGTTCATTTTGGTGAAGAACTTAGAAATAAATCTTAGGTTTTGACTGTGATCTCCTGAAAATATGAACAGTAATTTAACATGATTAAGCAACTGGTTTAATATGCATTTTATCTAGAGGAGAAGACTGATGAGTGAAACCAAATTTACAGAATTTCAATAGATTTAATTTGACTTAGCAGCTCTCAGTAGTTTAAACTTTTGAGTATATTTGCCTGATAAAATAGTGGTACATTTTTTTTAAATTGAAGGATAATTGCTTTACAGAATTTTGTTGTTTTCTGCCATACATTAACATGCATCAGCCATAGGTATACATATGTCCCCTCCCTTTTGAACCTCCCTCCCACCTCCCTCCCCATCCACCCTTCTAGATTGCTGCAGAGCCCCTGTTTGAGTTCCCTGAGTCATACAGCAAATTCCCATTGGCCATCTATTTTATATACGGTAATATAAGTTTCCTGTTACTCTCTCCATACATCTCACCCTTTCCCGACCCTGTGTTCCTAAATATGTTCTCTATGTCTTTTTCTCCATGGATGACCTGCAAATAAATTAATCAGTACCATCTTTCTGGATTCCTTATATATGCATTAGTATATGATATTTATCTTTCTCTTTCTGACTTACTCTTGGAGTGTTTAGTTGACATGGAAATATCTTCGTGGTGACAAATACATTCTCTAAAGTTGGTGACCCAAACATATCATCCAAGTGGGAAATTTTCTTTCCNAACAGCATTAATTGAAGTGTGACTTTATTGAAAAATAAGCCAGACTGTTGAATACTACAGTTTCTAGTTGACTGTACAGTTACTTGTGCTATAAATACCCACATATATTTGTTCAGAAAACCTAGATAACTGATAATGATTTATGAATGAGTGGTTTTAAACTAGAAAGGTTAAAGTTTGGTAATTGAAAAATGATTGTAAAATTTTTGCATCTTTGCTGAATTTTTACAGTGAGCCATACAATAAACAAACATGAATGATTCATCTCATCACAAATATTATGCTTATTGATCCAGAATTCCGCCTCCTTTCAAGGACTGGTGCTCAGTTTTTTGAGGTCACCTTTGCAGGAGTTTTGCATTTTGCTTTTTATACTTAATAGCATCATTTAAAATAACAGTTGTCTGCTCCCTTGTATTAAAAAGATTTTTTAAAAAGGAAATGGACTTTGCTTGTCTTTCCATAGAGTTTTCATCTCCTTGGGATAAAAGCTTTGAGAATTAATGATAAAATAGGGGTTAAAATAACTCCCTAGAAAAGGGAAAAAAAAAACCAAACCAGTACCAGATGTTAACTAATAGCTTTACAACAGAAGTGGTATAATTAGGAATAAGCCTGAGTCATAGTGAGATGTGTGACTAGCACTGTATAGTTAGTGTAAAATCTGCAAGTTCACCCTCTCCTGGAAGCTGCCACGGCCTTGCTTTTCATCACCTAGTCTCTAAACTGAGCTTTCAACCTAGGAAGTGTACGGAAGTTTAGAGGAGGGTGTCAGAGAAACCCCCCAAGATTTGCTAAATAATGAGAAAATTAAGCTAAGAAGACAAGAAAATGGAAGGAATCAGAAATAACTAGTCCAGATAAAAAGAAATTGGAAGAATGCCTTTTATGACCTTTAAACAAATAAGTGGGTATTACAGGGGGGAATGACCAGTAATTTTCTTTTCCATTAAGAATACCCTTAGGATATGTGTTAGAATTATTGTATTGTGGAGTTGAGTGGTTCAGGTCATGTGGACAGGTTATAGGACAGCCTTCTGAGTGAACAGTTACAAATACGACAGCCATGCTGGCATGCAGGATTTGTGGACAAGTTCCCGTTCACATCTCAAACTCCATAACGCTTTATATATGTGTTTATGTTCCTGCTGGAAAACGATTATTGAAAATCCAGTTTCACTGCTTATTTGCCTGATACTTTGTCTGCAATGCAGTAAGACACATTGTTTTTGCTTTTTGCTGACTTGCCATCTGCTTTGAGCTTTCAGTGAGTCGAAGCTCCGTTGGAGCTGTGTGGGGCATGTGCTTAGTATCTCTGCCCGGCCTGGTGGCTCTGGGTTCTGACGACCTCTGTCTCCTTTGCTGTCAGTTAATGGAACTCCCAGCAGCCAGCTCTCCACTCCTAAATCGACGAAATCCTCCAGCTCCTCTCCAACCAGCCCAGGAAGTTTCAGAGGACCAAAGGTATGAAATAGGATATGTGCCGTGTTCGTGCGATTCTGTTCTGTTGCATAATTTAGTGGTTAGTTTGTTCCGGGACTTGGGTGCAGTAACAAATCAAAAAGGAAAGAAGTTAGGATTTGGAGCCAGGAAGGCTTGACTTTGGATCCTGTATCCTTTTTTTTAATCTCGTAATTTGGGTCAATTTACCTAACTCTTCTGAGCTAAAGTGTTCCCATCTCTTAAATGCAAATATAAAATTATGGTTAGGGTTGAACATGATGTGGTTTTATATCAGTAAACAGTAGTTTTCCTATTATAATCAGAATAATTTGCAATGGCAAAGCTTTGGAGATTGATTCTTTTTAGAAATCTCATTTAGAAACCATGATTCTTTTTGGAAATCTCATTTAAAATTCATGATTTTAATATTGTTACCATAATTTGACTACGTAAAAGCCTAAAATAGAGTGAAATTCTAGTATAATACTTATATACAGAAGTTAGTAACACAAGAAAAATATGTTCATTTTGGTGAAGAACTTAGAAATAAATCTTAGGTTTTGACTGTGATCTCCTGAAAATATGAACAGTAATTTAACATGATTAAGCAACTGGTTTAATATGCATTTTATCTAGAGGAGAAGACTGATGAGTGAAACCAAATTTGCAGAATTTCAGTAGATTTAATTTGACTTAGCAGCTCTCAGTAGTTTAAACTTTTGAGTATATTTGCCTGATAAAATAGTGGTACATTTTTTTTAAATTGAAGGATAATTGCTTTACAGAATTTTGTTGTTTTCTGCCATACATTAACATGCATCAGCCATAGGTATACATATGTCCCCTCCCTTTTGAACCTCCCTCCCACCTCCCTCCCCATCCACCCTTCTAGATTGCTGCAGAGCCCCTGTTTGAGTTCCCCGAGTCATACAGCAAATTCCCATTGGCCATCTATTTTATATATGGTAATATAAGTTTCCTGTTACTCTCTCCATACATCTCACCCCTTCCCGACCCTGTGTTCCTAAATATGTTCTCTATGTCTTTTTCTCCATGGATGACCTGCAGATAAATTAATCAGTACCATCTTTCTGGATTCCTTATATATGCATTAGTATATGATATTTATCTTTCTCTTTCTGACTTACTCTTGGAGTGTTTAGTTGACATGGAAATATCTTCGTGGTGACAAATACATTCTCTAAAGTTGGTGACCCAAACATATCATCCAAGTGGGAAATTTTCTTTCCTTTAAGGATGTTGAAAAACATTTTCACTGGTAAAGTGAAAGATAAAAGGCCCAGCGTGCCTTGTGAATTCCGGAGGGAACCTGCTGGGCTGGCAGGGCAGTTGGTCTGCGGGTTCTCCTTGCCAGCAAGGCTGTGTTCTCCATCTGACAATCCGGTGTGCTTGTCAGGTCCTGAGAACGTTCTGTCTACCTCCAGAGTGAACTTGCTATATTCTTGTCTAAGTGCCTGACATCAATAACAGAAATTTCCACTGGAAAAGGACAGATCATCTGGTTTTGTGCCTGCTTGCTTATATATGTTGGCAGAATTTGGAGGGACCAATAGTCAGTTTGGGATTGGAGCACAGAGCTCTAGGTAACCTCTAAGTGCTGGAAGTTCCTGATCTTTATCAAAAGAACTGGCCATTTTCTGAAGTGCTAAATTGGCTTAGGTCAGTGCTTAATATGATTTCCATGGAATTCTTAAATGTCAACTTCAAAAGAAAAGCTGTATCAGTTAAAAATCACTAATGTAATTATTTTCAGCTTTTCTTTCCCAGCTTGTTTTCCCCAGAATAGATTGGAGGTGCTCTGTGTTTTAATCCAGGTAACTTTCAAGAAAATTGAAATAAAAATCAAGTTGATTTACTTTGTTTCCAGTTTCGATTGTTTTATCCTTTATTAAAGCAAAAGCAAGTGATTCCTAGTGCTGGTGATTGTCAACCCATGCAGACCCAAAGGAAGCTTTCCAGTGGCCCACCTGCAGGGCTCACTTGCACTTCTCCCCCCAGCTGTTGCTGGAGGCAGGACTGCTGTGATCCTTGGCCTCTGGTTGTCTGCAGCCATCCCAGAAAGGTACCTTAGACCGTGCTCTCCTGGGTCTTGGTTGTTTCCCCCTTTTTTATTATCCATTGGTGATGTGGGCTCTTGTCTTTCTTCCTCATCTGTCTTCCGCTCTTAGCCCACAATTGTTCTTTCCTGTGGATGCCACCAGGTCAGGTGATGCTGCTGTGCTCCGATACAGACTCATTCTTATACACAAGTGCACATACTTGGAGGAGATCACTCACAGATGTGGAAATCTGAAGTCAAGAGTTGGGTTTCTTTTTTAACAGTATAATAATTTTTAAAAAAGTATTTTTTTTTGGCTGTATCAGGTTTTAGTTGCAGCACTTAGGATCTTCACTGTGGCACGTGTGTGCCTGCTAAGCCACTTCAGTCGTATCTGACTCTTTGCAACCCTATGGACTGGAACCCACTAGGCTCCTCTGTCCCTGGAGTTTTCCAGGCAAGAATAGTGAAGTGGGTTGCCATGACTTCCTCCAGGGAATCTCCCTGTTCAGGGATCAGCCTCGAATCTCTTGTGTCTCCTGCATTGGCAGGCAAGCTCTTCATCACTAGTGCCATCTGGGAATCCTCCCTGTGGCACACAGGCTCTCTAACTGTGATGTACAGGCGGGCTTAGCTGCCCTGTGGCAAGGGGTCAAACCCATGTGCCCTGCATTACAAGGAGGATTCTCAACCACTGGGCCACCAGGCAGGTCCTCGAGTGGGATTTTTAAGACATGCTAACAAGGTTTAATACGATTGCAGAGACATTAGATAAAATCATTCCCAACTACAACAGATACATCTTAGTATCTAGAGTAACCTCAGAATTCACGGTAAGTGCTCACGGATTATTCATTGATGCAAAAAGAGATGAAAGTTATAGGAAATGCTGATTCCTGGTCAAGACTGACGTTGACATCACCAGTAAGATAAAGGGTAACAGTCCTTTCATGACCTCCCACCCCTTCCTCTCTCCTCCAGCACACCTGAGGCTTGGCTGACAGCTGTGAGAGCGCCTCTGGGTTTCTTTTGATCATCTCTAAAATAAGAACATTTGACTTTAGATGAGTCCTACAGTGCTAAGATTGTAGTTCTCGTAAGTTATCCAAAAACCTGTAGGATGCTGGGGAATCCATTCTTCTTCCTCTCACTCAAGCTGATATAGACTCACTGAATCTTACATTAAATATTTGAAGCTAAACAAGTCTCTGCTACACCCATCAGCTGTTCGGACATAAAGCTAAATATCTGTAGCCCCTGCCTCTTCCCGGGGTCATACTTTGTGGGCATTCATTTCATCGCAGATTCCCCAGAGTCGTGGTGTGTATTGTCCCTGGATGAAAACTTGCCTTTGAAATACTGCAGCTTAGGCGTGCTCCTTATTGTACAAAATACCCTCATTTTGATGTCACTGTAAGGCTCTAGTCAGCATCTGTCCACATTTGCATTATTTTCCTCTATTAAGTGACATTACACATGGAGAATTACAGATAATTATCATGTGTTAGTGCTAGGCTGTTTCCTTCCCCTTCATTTAAAATAGCTTATTAAGATCCATTAAGAAGGGGTGTCTGACAGTGGAGGGCCGTTCTTCATGGGCAGCAGCTCTTTACTGCTATTTATCCTACTTGGATGCTTTTATGGCTTTGTGGGAAGTCTTTTTCTAGAGCACTGACAAAAGCAGGCAGCGCGGGCCAGGACAGCACAGCTCCTGCCATTCTGCCAGGACGCAGGGCCTCCTCCCCGCCCTCCCCCGTCTTGGTTTTACCTAACAGGGGCTTTGGCAAAGGTGAGCAGCATTTGCTATTGCGTCACAACCCGCCACCCCCCCCCCCACCCTTTTGGCAGATTCTGGGAACCATTCTGGCGTTTGGGTGGAGACACTAAAATAATTGAAAATGAAAAATAGTGACCTTGTGATGTTTAATCTCTGACTCGAGGGCAGCAGTGGTGTTTTTATTTGCTCCTCGAAAAACGTGGGGATTCAGAAGCAGCTCCCCCTCCCCGTCAAAATGCCCTCATTGCTTTCCGGGTAATACTCTTGTGAGGAAGACAACTCCGCTCCATTCAGACGTGTTCACAGAAGGTCAGGTTCTCTAAGGGGCTGGACCAAAGGCAGGAGAGGAAGCAAAGCTTTCTTCAAATTGTGTTTTTTGCAAGGTGGGAATGTTGAGAAATAGGGTGGTGACCAAGTCATTAAGGTTCTTTAAACCTAAAACTGAACGATGTTAGGACAACTGAAACTTACTTGTTCCTTAGTTATAACTCGCTGTTTTTGCTGGATAGTTACCTAAAATCATAGAGTGTGGAAACCGGAAGTGACCCCGGATATTTTAGTTCATCTTCATCTTATAGATGGAGAATCTGACAGAGATATAAAGTGAGTTGGTCAAGTCCCAGCGGCCACTTGGGATCTCTGACCCTCTCAAGTGCTTCATTTCTAAACTTTGACCTTTCCCCACCCTCCGTGGATCTGCTTCCATGACCCCAACACAGGCGCCCCTTAGAAATCTGTGCTACATAGGTCTTTTAGGAGGGGGAGTGCCTGGGTTTAGATGCTCTGAATAAAACTGGATTGTGAGATTGGGGAAGGAACAGGGAGAGGGGAGGGTTGAGAAAACGGATCCTGGGCTGGGGGAGAGGCTGTTGGAGGGAGGGGGAAGGCAGAGGAGAATGCCTGTTGACAGGCCTTCCTGGGAGACTTTGGTGGAAGAGATTGTTTGTCGTATCCAGTGATGATTCTTCTCAGGTGAAATGGTTACACTGTGTGACCAGCAGTTCTGCCTGACCCCCTAAGGCTTAGTGGAATGACAGAGTCTGCAGTAGGTTAGGGTTACTGGTTTCCTTTGGAAGCCAGCAGTGGAGCTGAATGTGGTCGAGATTGGCACAGGTTGGAAACGGATGCTGTGGTCCTGGCCCAGCAAGCACGGGGTCCTGGATGTGGGATGATGTTCCCCAGTGGTCCTGTGACCACAGGTCGTGAGCACTGTGGCATGACTGGGACTTGAAAGTAGATCACGCATGTGACCACTCCTGGCCCCGAGGACACAGTGAGAAAGCAAGGGTGGCCTGCTGGATGCTTGGAACTTTGTCCTCATACCAGAAATTCATAAGGGAGGCTGCTGGGGCTACTGGGCGGGTCCCCATGGACCATGTCCCCCAGAACCTAGACCCTAGGGTTGAAAGGCTGGCCTTGATTTTTGTATCGATTTGGGGAATCTGGCTTTTCTAAACACAGGGCCCCTCTTGTTGACAGTCATGCAGGGAGGAGACGTTTTTGCAGCCAGAAACAGGCCGCATCCACGGCTCCAGGCTGCCCACCTCCGTCAGGCATCTGGGGAGTCGGGCTGTCCTAGGCCTGTGTCAGGAGGGCACATGTCTCCTCAGGACTCTTGTTTATTTTCCTGCTATTCTCCTTGTGGTTCAGTTGCTGAGTTGTGTTCTGCTTACTTGGCAGAATTTTCTGTGGAAGTCCGATCTGCCCCAGTTGAGAGAGGCCCCCTTAAGCCCAAGGGTGAAGGCAGAGACAGCGTCCCCTGGCGTGCAGTCATATAGGGTGAGACGCTCTGAGAAGGGTGAGCCCCCAGGCCCCTAGTCTGAGAGGGACACAAGAGGCTGACGTGGTTCAGTGGGGGATCTTGGACCTGGGCTGTCCAGGTTGGCTTGACCACTCACTAGGTGTGTGGCCTTGCGCAAGTCACATCACCCTTATCTGGGACCTGCTGCACAGGGTTGCGCTTAACTGATTAAATATAAAGAAAGCACTTAGAATAGCTTTGTTATTCTATTATGCTGTTGTTATTCCTTTATATTCTGCTGGCCCACTTGTATCACCAGAAGCATTGGGGTGTCCAGGTTCAGCTTTCACATGAGAGAAGTTTCACTTAGGGAAAAAAAAAGGCTGATATGCAATGAGGTAAGAAGAAGGAAAGAGAAAGTGAGAGAAGTCAGGCTTCTCTGCTGATATTATTGCCCTCTCTGCTTTCCTGTTATGACTTGCCCTCCCAGCCCTACCTTTGTCTCTGTTTTCCTGCCCTCTCTTAAAAGTTTTTGAATTTATTGATTTTGGGGCTGCACTGTGCCATGTGGGCTTCCCTCTAGTAACACGCACAGTTAGTTGCTCCTAGGCCTGTGGGATCTCAGTTCCCCGACCAGGGATCAAACCCACATCCCTTGCATTGGAAGGTGGATTCTTAACCACCGGACCACCAGGGAAGTCCCTCCCTGCCCTCTCGACATAGTTCAACCCTATTAGTAATCTGTAGGTAATGTTGTTAGTAACAACAAGCTATCCCCAAATTTAGCAGCTTAAAACAACAATGAAAATTTATTTCCCCCCACAGTTCTTGTGGGTCAGGAATTCAGGGACAACTTAAGATCTTAGATGGGATTGTAGCTGTGCCCTAGGGTTGCAATCACCCGAAGCTTGACTGGGAACAGAGGATCCCCTCCCAAGGTGACCTGCTCACTTGGAGGCAAGTTGTGCCAGCTTTGGCAGGAGGCCTCAGTTCCTCACTGGGTGGATTCCTCCGTAGGTTGGCTTCAGTATCCTCAGAATGTTGCAGCTGTGTTTCCTGAGGGTGAGTGATCTGAGAGAGAGCGCTAGGTCCTGTCTGTGACCTAGCCTCAGATGTCAGGGACAGTGTTGTTTCCATCAGAGCTTAGAAACTGGAGATGTCAGTCCAGTTGAGTGTGGGAAGGGATTCCACTCGGGCATGACCATCAGAGCATGGGGACTGGCCTGGAGACTGGCTCCCACACCCCTTCTCTCTGCCTTCAGCTCGCCCAGAATTTCTCTCCTGGGCTGCCTCTGCTCCCTCAGTAGCTCTCTGTCCTCTCTCCCCATAAATCTCACTGCTGTCTTCTCCCTGCAGTCCTTTTACTCTGTAGACCCATCACCCCTGCCCATTGTTTTCTCTCCCCACCACCACTGACATTTTCTTCTCTTAATCCCCGTCTTCCGGATCCTCCATCTTCTCCTTGACCTCAACCTGTGATCTCCTGTTTCCTCTGCCCAAGTTCCTCGGAGTCCCTTCGATCTAGCCGATAACCTTCCCTTCAGGAATATTTACTGTGTTTAAATCATAGCGTTTTCTTCAGGACAGATAGGCAATAAAGAGTACTAAATGTGTCATCAGCTGCCAGATGGATGAAGAAAGCATTGCCCTGAAATTTAATTCATCATCCACGTCCCACTTTAAGACTTTCAAGGCTGTAGTAATTCAAGGCTTCAGAGTGAGGGGCACATCTGTGGACACCGGGGGCTGAAACGTCTCACATTTTGATGCTGACGCGTATGCCCAGGGGCTGTCTACTGTGAGCATTCTTGTTGGTTGAAAGAAGAAAGGGAAAAGAGGACGCTGGAACATTATCCAACATCTTGAGATTATAAACTGTCTGATGTGCTGATTTTTATCTGATGATGTCTCCTGGGTCTCCTGGCGGTGAAAGATTTTCCAGATTTGTAAAGTGTGATGAAAGGGCTGGTAGTATCTCATACTGATTGGCAGAGCTAAAATGTAACTCTTTGACCTTCTGAACTCAAAACTTCTTTGCGGAGCTGTGAAATGTAAATCCACGGTAGCTTCTGACCTTGGAGAGAGGGTTTTGGCTTTTCCCTGGAGCTTAGGCTTTCTTTAGTATTTAAAAACTAGTTAAGGGTCTTTAGTACGAAGAGACTGACACCCTTTATTACCTCAGAAATGTTGAGTGGTCATTTAATCTTCGCATGTAATGATTTTCTTGACAGAAAAGCAGAAGAGGGACTAAGCAGTTTTGAAGATTTTGGTGCCCTAAAGAAATGAATCATCATGATGACTCGCAGGTTCTGTGTGAGGACATTGATTTGTACGTTGTAGTTGGTTAGCAGAAAAGAGGCATTTGGTGCATAAATGGCACAGCTGGATGGAAGCCCACTTTTACGGGGGTGGAAAGTTTGCCAGGCAAATCGGTGTGTAAGGTAGGATCAGTTGTATAAGCTTTATTTGAAAGTAAGCAGCATATGTGTTTATCTCAAACACCCTCATAAAAGTGGGCCATTAGACATTCTTCTCAGTCAATTGGGTGGTGTTGNAACAGCATTAATTGAAGTGTGACTTTATTGAAAAATAAGCCAGACTGTTGAATACTACAGTTTCTAGTTGACTGTACAGTTACTTGTGCTATAAATACCCACATATATTTGTTCAGAAAACCTAGATAACTGATAATGATTTATGAATGAGTGGTTTTAAACTAGAAAGGTTAAAGTTTGGTAATTGAAAAATGATTGTAAAATTTTTGCATCTTTGCTGAATTTTTACAGTGAGCCATACAATAAACAAACATGAATGATTCATCTCATCACAAATATTATGCTTATTGATCCAGAATTCCGCCTCCTTTCAAGGACTGGTGCTCAGTTTTTTGAGGTCACCTTTGCAGGAGTTTTGCATTTTGCTTTTTATACTTAATAGCATCATTTAAAATAACAGTTGTCTGCTCCCTTGTATTAAAAAGATTTTTTAAAAAGGAAATGGACTTTGCTTGTCTTTCCATAGAGTTTTCATCTCCTTGGGATAAAAGCTTTGAGAATTAATGATAAAATAGGGGTTAAAATAACTCCCTAGAAAAGGGAAAAAAAAAACCAAACCAGTACCAGATGTTAACTAATAGCTTTACAACAGAAGTGGTATAATTAGGAATAAGCCTGAGTCATAGTGAGATGTGTGACTAGCACTGTATAGTTAGTGTAAAATCTGCAAGTTCACCCTCTCCTGGAAGCTGCCACGGCCTTGCTTTTCATCACCTAGTCTCTAAACTGAGCTTTCAACCTAGGAAGTGTACGGAAGTTTAGAGGAGGGTGTCAGAGAAACCCCCCAAGATTTGCTAAATAATGAGAAAATTAAGCTAAGAAGACAAGAAAATGGAAGGAATCAGAAATAACTAGTCCAGATAAAAAGAAATTGGAAGAATGCCTTTTATGACCTTTAAACAAATAAGTGGGTATT
Organism: Oreotragus oreotragus; assembly: GCA_006410675.1. Classification (NCBI taxonomy): domain Eukaryota; kingdom Metazoa; phylum Chordata; class Mammalia; order Artiodactyla; family Bovidae; genus Oreotragus; species Oreotragus oreotragus. Next base: position 61,249 of record SJYX01020147.1, read on the forward strand.
ACAGGGGGGAATGACCAGTAATTTTCTTTTCCATTAAGAATACCCTTAGGATATGTGTTAGAATTATTGTATTGTGGAGTTGAGTGGTTCAGGTCATGTGGACAGGTTATAGGACAGCCTTCTGAGTGAACAGTTACAAATACGACAGCCATGCTGGCATGCAGGATTTGTGGACAAGTTCCCGTTCACATCTCAAACTCCATAACGCTTTATATATGTGTTTATGTTCCTGCTGGAAAACGATTATTGAAAATCCAGTTTCACTGCTTATTTGCCTGATACTTTGTCTGCAATGCAGTAAGACACATTGTTTTTGCTTTTTGCTGACTTGCCATCTGCTTTGAGCTTTCAGTGAGTCGAAGCTCCGTTGGAGCTGTGTGGGGCATGTGCTTAGTATCTCTGCCCGGCCTGGTGGCTCTGGGTTCTGACGACCTCTGTCTCCTTTGCTGTCAGTTAATGGAACTCCCAGCAGCCAGCTCTCCACTCCTAAATCGACGAAATCCTCCAGCTCCTCTCCAACCAGCCCAGGAAGTTTCAGAGGACCAAAGGTATGAAATAGGATATGTGCCGTGTTCGTGCGATTCTGTTCTGTTGCATAATTTAGTGGTTAGTTTGTTCCGGGACTTGGGTGCAGTAACAAATCAAAAAGGAAAGAAGTTAGGATTTGGAGCCAGGAAGGCTTGACTTTGGATCCTGTATCCTTTTTTTTAATCTCGTAATTTGGGTCAATTTACCTAACTCTTCTGAGCTAAAGTGTTCCCATCTCTTAAATGCAAATATAAAATTATGGTTAGGGTTGAACATGATGTGGTTTTATATCAGTAAACAGTAGTTTTCCTATTATAATCAGAATAATTTGCAATGGCAAAGCTTTGGAGATTGATTCTTTTTAGAAATCTCATTTAGAAACCATGATTCTTTTTGGAAATCTCATTTAAAATTCATGATTTTAATATTGTTACCATAATTTGACTACGTAAAAGCCTAAAATAGAGTGAAATTCTAGTATAATACTTATATACAGAAGTTAGTAACACAAGAAAAATATGTTCATTTTGGTGAAGAACTTAGAAATAAATCTTAGGTTTTGACTGTGATCTCCTGAAAATATGAACAGTAATTTAACATGATTAAGCAACTGGTTTAATATGCATTTTATCTAGAGGAGAAGACTGATGAGTGAAACCAAATTTACAGAATTTCAATAGATTTAATTTGACTTAGCAGCTCTCAGTAGTTTAAACTTTTGAGTATATTTGCCTGATAAAATAGTGGTACATTTTTTTTAAATTGAAGGATAATTGCTTTACAGAATTTTGTTGTTTTCTGCCATACATTAACATGCATCAGCCATAGGTATACATATGTCCCCTCCCTTTTGAACCTCCCTCCCACCTCCCTCCCCATCCACCCTTCTAGATTGCTGCAGAGCCCCTGTTTGAGTTCCCCGAGTCATACAGCAAATTCCCATTGGCCATCTATTTTATATATGGTAATATAAGTTTCCTGTTACTCTCTCCATACATCTCACCCCTTCCCGACCCTGTGTTCCTAAATATGTTCTCTATGTCTTTTTCTCCATGGATGACCTGCAGATAAATTAATCAGTACCATCTTTCTGGATTCCTTATATATGCATTAGTATATGATATTTATCTTTCTCTTTCTGACTTACTCTTGGAGTGTTTAGTTGACATGGAAATATCTTCGTGGTGACAAATACATTCTCTAAAGTTGGTGACCCAAACATATCATCCAAGTGGGAAATTTTCTTTCCTTTAAGGATGTTGAAAAACATTTTCACTGGTAAAGTGAAAGATAAAAGGCCCAGCGTGCCTTGTGAATTCCGGAGGGAACCTGCTGGGCTGGCAGGGCAGTTGGTCTGCGGGTTCTCCTTGCCAGCAAGGCTGTGTTCTCCATCTGACAATCCGGTGTGCTTGTCAGGTCCTGAGAACGTTCTGTCTACCTCCAGAGTGAACTTGCTATATTCTTGTCTAAGTGCCTGACATCAATAACAGAAATTTCCACTGGAAAAGGACAGATCATCTGGTTTTGTGCCTGCTTGCTTATGTATGTTGGCAGAATTTGGAGGGACCAATAGTCAGTTTGGGATTGGAGCACAGAGCTCTAGGTAACCTCTAAGTGCTGGAAGTTCCTGATCTTTATCAAAAGAACTGGCCATTTTCTGAAGTGCTAAATTGGCTTAGGTCAGTGCTTAATATGATTTCCATGGAATTCTTAAATGTCAACTTCAAAAGAAAAGCTGTATCAGTTAAAAATCACTAATGTAATTATTTTCAGCTTTTCTTTCCCAGCTTGTTTTCCCCAGAATAGATTGGAGGTGCTCTGTGTTTTAATCCAGGTAACTTTCAAGAAAATTGAAATAAAAATCAAGTTGATTTACTTTGTTTCCAGTTTCGATTGTTTTATCCTTTATTAAAGCAAAAGCAAGTGATTCCTAGTGCTGGTGATTGTCAACCCATGCAGACCCAAAGGAAGCTTTCCAGTGGCCCACCTGCAGGGCTCACTTGCACTTCTCCCCCCAGCTGTTGCTGGAGGCAGGACTGCTGTGATCCTTGGCCTCTGGTTGTCTGCAGCCATCCCAGAAAGGTACCTTAGACCGTGCTCTCCTGGGTCTTGGTTGTTTCCCCCTTTTTTATTATCCATTGGTGATGTGGGCTCTTGTCTTTCTTCCTCATCTGTCTTCCGCTCTTAGCCCACAATTGTTCTTTCCTGTGGATGCCACCAGGTCAGTTGATGCTGCTGTGCTCCGATACAGACTCATTCTTTTACACAAGTGCACATACTTGGAGGAGATCACTCACAGATGTGGAAATCTGAAGTCAAGAGTTGGGTTTCTTTTTTAACAGTATAATAATTTTTTAAAAAGTATTTATTTTTGGCTGTATCAGGTTTTAGTTGCAGCACGTAGGATCTTCACTGTGGCACGTGTGTGCCTGCTAAGCCACTTCAATCGTATCTGACTCTTTGCAACCCTATGGACTGGAACCCACTAGGCTCCTCTGTCCCTGGAGTTTTCCAGGCAAGAATAGTGGAGTGGGTTGCCATGACTTCCTCCAGGGAATCTCCCTGTTCAGGGATCAGCCTCGAATCTCTTGTGTCTCCTGCATTGGCAGGCAAGCTCTTCATCACTAGTGCCATCTGGGAATCCTCCCTGTGGCGCACAGGCTCTCTAACTGTGATGTACAGGCGGGCTTAGCTGCCCTGTGGCAAGGGGTCAAACCCATGTGCCCTGCATTACAAGGAGGATTCTCAACCACTGGGCCACCAGGCAGGTCCTCCAGTGGGATTTTTAAGACATGCTAACAAGGTTTAATACGATTGCAGAGACATTAGATAAAATCATTCCCAACTACAACAGATACATCTTAGTATCTAGAGTAACCTCAGAATTCACGGTAAGTACTCACGGATTATTCATTGATGCAAAAAGAGATGAAAGTTATAGGAAATGCTGATTCCTGGTCAAGACTGACGTTGACATCACCAGTAAGATAAAGGGTAACAGTCCTTTCATGACCTCCCACCCCTTCCTCTCTCCTCCAGCACACCTGAGGCTTGGCTGACAGCTGTGAGAGCGCCTCTGGGTTTCTTTTGATCATCTCTAAAATAAGAACATTTGACTTTAGATGAGTCCTACAGTGCTAAGATTGTAGTTCTCGTAAGTTATCCAAAAACCTGTAGGATGCTGGGGAATCCATTCTTCTTCCTCTCACTCAAGCTGATATAGACTCACTGAATCTTACATTAAATATTTGAAGCTAAACAAGTCTCTGCTACACCCATCAGCTGTTCGGACATAAAGCTAAATATCTGTAGCCCCTGCCTCTTCCCGGGGTCATACTTTGTGGGCATTCATTTCATCGCAGATTCCCCAGAGTCGTGGTGTGTATTGTCCCTGGATGAAAACTTGCCTTTGAAATACTGCAGCTTAGGCGTGCTCCTTACTGTACAAAATACCCTCATTTTGATGTCACTGTAAGGCTCTAGTCAGCATCTGTCCACATTTGCATTATTTTCCTCTATTAAGTGACATTACACATGGAGAATTACAGATAATTATCATGTGTTAGTGCTAGGCTGTTTCCTTCCCCTTCATTTAAAATAGCTTATTAAGATCCATTAAGAAGGGGTGTCTGACAGTGGAGGGCCGTTCTTCATGGGCAGCAGCTCTTTACTGCTATTTATCCTACTTGGATGCTTTTATGGCTTTGTGGGAAGTCTTTTTCTAGAGCACTGACAAAAGCAGGCAGCGCGGGCCAGGACAGCACAGCTCCTGCCATTCTGCCAGGACGCAGGGCCTCCTCCCCGCCCTCCCCCGTCTTGGTTTTACCTAACAGGGGCTTTGGCAAAGGTGAGCAGCATTTGCTATTGCGTCACAACCCGCCACCCCCCCCCCACCTTGTGGCAGATTCTGGGAACCATTCTGGCGTTTGGGTGGAGACACTAAAATAATTGAAAATGAAAAATAGTGACCTTGTGATGTTTAATCTCTGACTCGAGGGCAGCAGTGGTGTTTTTATTTGCTCCTCGAAAAACGAGGGGATTCAGAAGCAGCTCCCCCTCCCCGTCAAAATGCCCTCATTGCTTTCCGGGTAATACTCTTGTGAGGAAGACAACTCCGCTCCATTCAGACGTGTTCACAGAAGGTCAGGTTCTCTAAGGGGCTGGACCAAAGGCAGGAGAGGAAGCAAAGCTTTCTTCAAATTGTGTTTTTTGCAAGGTGGGAATGTTGAGAAATAGGGTGGTGACCAAGTCATTAAGGTTCTTTAAACCTAAAACTGAACGATGTTAGGACAACTGAAACTTACTTGTTCCTTAGTTATAACTCGCTGTTTTTGCTGGATAGTTACCTAAAATCATAGAGTGTGGAAACCGGAAGTGACCCCGGATATTTTAGTTCATCTTCATCTTATAGATGGAGAATCTGACAGAGATATAAAGTGAGTTGGTCAAGTCCCAGCGGCCACTTGGGATCTCTGACCCTCTCAAGTGCTTCATTTCTAAACTTTGACCTTTCCCCACCCTCCGTGGATCTGCTTCCATGACCCCAACACAGGCGCCCCTTAGAAATCGGTGCTACATAGGTCTTTTAGGAGGGGGAGTGCCTGGGTTTAGATGCTCTGAATAAAACTGGATTGTGAGATTGGGGAAGGAACAGGGAGAGGGGAGGGTTGAGAAAACGGATCCTGGGCTGGGGGAGAGGCTGGTGGAGGGAGGGGGAAGGCAGAGGAGAATGCCTGTTGACAGGCCTTCCTGGGAGACTTTGTTGGAAGAGATTGTTTGTCGTATCCAGTGATGATTCTTCTCAGGTGAAATGGTTACACTGTGTGACCAGCAGTTCTGCCTGACCCCCTAAGGCTTAGTGGAATGACAGAGTCTGCAGTAGGTTAGGGTTACTGGTTTCCTTTGGAAGCCAGCAGTGGAGCTGAATGTGGTCGAGATTGGCACAGGTTGGAAACGGATGCTGTGGTCCTGGCCCAGCAAGCACGGGGTCCTGGATGTGGGATGATGTTCCCCAGTGGTCCTGTGACCACAGGTCGTGAGCACTGTGGCATGACTGGGACTTGAAAGTAGATCACGCATGTGACCACTCCTGGCCCCGAGGACACAGTGAGAAAGCAAGGGTGGCCTGCTGGATGCTTGGAACTTTGTCCTCATACCAGAAATTCATAAGGGAGGCTGCTGGGGCTACTGGGCGGGTCCCCATGGACCATGTCCCCCAGAACCTAGACCCTAGGGTTGAAAGGCTGGCCTTGATTTTTGTATCGATTTGGGGAATCTGGCTTTTCTAAACACAGGGCCCCTCTTGTTGACAGTCATGCAGGGAGGAGACGTTTTTGCAGCCAGAAACAGGCCGCATCCACGGCTCCAGGCTGCCCACCTCCGTCAGGCATCTGGGGAGTCGGGCTGTCCTAGGCCTGTGTCAGGAGGGCACATGTCTCCTCAGGACTCTTGTTTATTTTCCTGCTATTCTCCTTGTGGTTCAGTTCCTGAGTTGTGTTCTGCTTACTTGGCAGAATTTTCTGTGGAAGTCCGATCTGCCCCAGTTGAGAGAGGCCCCCTTAAGCCCAAGGGTGAAGGCAGAGACAGCGTCCCCTGGCGTGCAGTCATATAGGGTGAGACGCTCTGAGAAGGGTGAGCCCCCAGGCCCCTAGTCTGAGAGGGACACAAGAGGCTGACGTGGTTCAGTGGGGGATCTTGGACCTGGGCTGTCCAGGTTGGCTTGACCACTCACTAGGTGTGTGGCCTTGCGCAAGTCACATCACCCTTATCTGGGACCTGCTGCACAGGGTTGCGCTTAACTGATTAAATATAAAGAAAGCACTTAGAATAGCTTTGTTATTCTATTATGCTGTTGTTATTCCTTTATATTCTGCTGGCCCACTTGTATCACCAGAAGCATTGGGGTGTCCAGGTTCAGCTTTCACATGAGAGAAGTTTCACTTAGGGAAAAAAAAAGGCTGATATGCAATGAGGTAAGAAGAAGGAAAGAGAAAGTGAGAGAAGTCAGGCTTCTCTGCTGATATTATTGCCCTCTCTGCTTTCCTGTTATGACTTGCCCTCCCAGCCCTACCTTTGTCTCTGTTTTCCTGCCCTCTCTTAAAAGTTTTTGAATTTATTGATTTTGGGGCTGCACTGTGCCATGTGGGCTTCCCTCTAGTAACACGCACAGTTAGTTGCTCCTAGGCCTGTGGGATCTCAGTTCCCCGACCAGGGATCAAACCCACATCCCTTGCATTGGAAGGTGGATTCTTAACCACCGGACCACCAGGGAAGTCCCTCCCTGCCCTCTCGACATAGTTCAACCCTATTAGTAATCTGTAGGTAATGTTGTTAGTAACAACAAGCTATCCCCAAATTTAGCAGCTTAAAACAACAATGAAAAATTATTTCCCCCCACAGTTCTTGTGGGTCAGGAATTCAGGGACAACTTAAGATCTTAGATGGGATTGTAGCTGTGCCCCAGGGTTGCAATCACCCGAAGCTTGACTGGGAACAGAGGATCCCCTCCCAAGGTGACCTGCTCACTTGGAGGCAAGTTGTGCCAGCTTTGGCAGGAGGCCTCAGTTCCTCACTGGGTGGATTCCTCCGTAGGTTGGCTTCAGTATCCTCAGAATGTTGCAGCTGTGTTTCCTGAGGGTGAGTGATCTGAGAGAGAGCGCTAGGTCCTGTCTGTGACCTAGCCTCAGATGTCAGGGACAGTGTTGTTTCCATCAGAGCTTAGAAACTGGAGATGTCAGTCCAGTTGAGTGTGGGAAGGGATTCCACTCGGGCATGACCATCAGAGCATGGGGACTGGCCTGGAGACTGGCTCCCACACCCCTTCTCTCTGCCTTCAGCTCGCCCAGAATTTCTCTCCTGGGCTGCCTCTGCTCCCTCAGTAGCTCTCTGTCCTCTCTCCCCATAAATCTCACTGCTATCTTCTCCCTGCAGTCCTTTTACTCTGTAGACCCATCACCCCTGCCCATTGTTTTCTCTCCCCACCACCACTGACATTTTCTTCTCTTAATCCCCGTCTTCCGGATCCTCCATCTTCTCCTTGACCTCAACCTGTGATCTCCTGTTTCCTCTGCCCAAGTTCCTCGGAGTCCCTTCGATCTAGCCGATAACCTTCCCTTCAGGAATATTTACTGTGTTTAAATCATAGCGTTTTCTTCAGGACAGATAGGCAATAAAGAGTACTAAATGTGTCATCAGCTGCCAGATGGATGAAGAAAGCATTGCCCTGAAATTTAATTCATCATCCACGTCCCACTTTAAGACTTTCAAGGCTGTAGTAATTCAAGGCTTCAGAGTGAGGGGCACATCTGTGGACACCGGGGGCTGAAACGTCTCACATTTTGATGCTGACGCGTATGCCCAGGGGCTGTCTACTGTGAGCATTCTTGTTGGTTGAAAGAAGAAAGGGAAAAGAGGACGCTGGAACATTATCCAACATCTTGAGATTATAAACTGTCTGATGTGCTGATTTTTATCTGATGATGTCTCCTGGGTCTCCTGGCGGTGAAAGATTTTCCAGATTTGTAAAGTGTGATGAAAGGGCTGGTAGTATCTCATACTGATTGGCAGAGCTAAAATGTAACTCTTTGACCTTCTGAACTCAAAACTTCTTTGCGAAGCTGTGAAATGTAAATCCACGGTAGCTTCTGACCTTGGAGAGAGGGTTTTGGCTTTTCCCTGGAGCTTAGGCTTTCTTTAGTATTTAAAAACTAGTTAAGGGTCTTTAGTACGAAGAGACTGACACCCTTTATTACCTCAGAAATGGTGAGTGGTTATTTAATCTCCGCATGTAATGATTTTGTTGACAGAAAAGCAGAAGAGGGACTAAGCAGTTTTGAAGATTTTGGTGCCCTAAAGAAATGAATCATGATGACTCGCAGGTTCTGTGTGAGGACATTGATTTGTACGTTGTAGTTGGTTAGCAGAAAACAGGCATTTGGTGCATAAATGGCACAGCTGGATGGAAGCCCACTTTTACGGGGGTGGAGAGTTTGCCAGGCAAATCGGTGTGTAAGGTAGGATCAGTTGTATAAACTTTATTTGAAAGTAAGCAGCATATGTGTTTATCTCAAACACCCTCATAAAAGTAGGCCATTAGACATTCTTCTCAGTCAATTGGGTGGTGTTACTAGTTAGAGGTCGTGGTGTTGTGCCCAAGTCGCGAAATCTCCCAATGACCACCAGGGAGCCGATATCGATGCAAAAGCAAGTTTTTCCCCGGCTTGCCACGGGTTCTGAATTGGCTTTCATTTCCCGGGCCTGATTTGATTTTCCCAGGCTAGCAGTTGATTGGCTTTTGTGTGCTGAGCCCTTTTCGGGGAAACTGAAACTTATCTTTCTGAGGAAATTGGAACTGCGATCTTCTTGGTCCTGTAGGGCTTGTCAGGGAGTTTGAGTTGCTCTCACGGTGGCATTGAGCTGTCCCGTGCCAGTGAAAAACAGGAGTGGCCTATGCTGTTGACTGAAAGTAACAGTCACCTCTCCCAGCACCCAGGCACCCTGGACATCGGCGGAACATCACACTGGGAGTATGCTGACATGTTTAGCAGGTAGGCGTGGCCATACCACTTGTTGCTCAAAATCCGGTAAGCCGACACTGCTTGAAAGGCTCACTCAATAGGGATGTGATGAGATTCTTTGCTGGTTTTGGCAAACCATGTCATCAGCTGAGGTGGCAGCGATACTCAGAGGAACAAAAGGCCAAACTCGGCAGGTTCCACACAAGCCCTTTTGTTACCAGGTGCAAGTTCATACTGCTCACCACAGGATAGGCCAGGAAATTGAGAGAGGAGTTGTTGAGGCAGAGGAGTGACTTTATTCATAAGGCCAGAAGATTGAGAAGATGATGGACTCGTGTCCCACTCACCCAAGTTAGGATTCGGGCTTCTTTTATGCTAAAAAGGGAGGGGGCGTGGTTGGTTATTAACAAACCTCTTGGTGCCTGAATCCTTTGTTCTTGCAGCTATGGGTGTTGGTCAGGTCACAATGTTCCTTTAAACCTTCAAGACAACTGTTATTCTCTGTTATGCAACTTCATATCTCTATATGAATGGAGAAATGTTACACCTTTACAGATCAGAGCCTTGATGATGGGCTGTCCTGTATATTTCAAGCTATAGGCAACATTCTTTTAGTTATTAACTTGTAGCAAAAGCAATAGAATACAAAGGTTAAAGTGAAAGGAACAGCCAGAATGGAGTCAGGCTTGTTCTCCCCTGTTACACTTTCATGGACTTGAGCTGGCCCCTGTCCCAAACCATGTACATTCACAGACAGTAGGGTTCTGTGTACTGCTGGTCTCCACCATTAACCGTCACAGGTCTCAGGTTCCACTGATTGTACCAAGTGAGACCAAGGCTAAGGTATGGCTATAGGTGAGAATATTTTGTATATTATGAATCTCTAGGTGCTGATTCAGATTAATTGTTCTCATATCTCATTACTAATACTGAAGTATTTCAGAGTACATTATTACAAATCCAGTATAAAAGTGATGAAGCTTCTCTTTATTTTTTTAAAATAATTTTATCTATTTATTTTTGACTGTGCTGGGTCCTCATTGCTGCATGGACTTTTTTCCAGCTGCATTGCAGCGAAGGGGAGCTACTGTCTCGTTGCAGTGCTTGGGGTTCTCGTTGCAGAGAACGGGCTCCTGGGTACAGGGGCTTCAGTAGTTGCTGTTCCTGGGCTCTAGAGTACAGGCTGAGCAGTTGTGGCGCACAGCCTTAGTTGCTCTGAGACACATGGGATCCCACCAGACCAGGGATCGAACCCACGTCTCCTGCATTGGCTCAGTATAAAAGTGATGAAGCTTCTCTTTATTTTTTTAAAATAATTTTATCTATTTATTTTTGACTGTGCCGAGTCCTCATTGCTGCATGGACTTTTCTCCAGCTGCATTGCAGCGAGGGGGAGCTACTGTCTCGTTGCAGTGCTTGGGGTTCTCGTTGCAGAGAATGGGCTCCTGGGTACAGGGGCTTCAGTAGTTGCTGTTCCTGGGCTCTAGAGTACAGGCTCAGCAGTTGTGGCGCACAGCCTTAGTTGCTCTGAGACACATGGGATCCCACCAGACCAGGGATCGAACCCACGTCTCCTGCATTGGCAGGCAGATTCTTTGCCACTGAGCCACAAGGGAAGCCTCAAGCTTCTGTTTTTAAATGGACGCCTGATTTACACTGGTTTTCCTTCTAATTGATGGAACTGATATTTCTGATAGTTTTTTAAAATACCACAAAAAATGATAATGAAAGCAAATCTATTTATCAGTACAAGTATTAATGTAGCATCCTGGTTTGTTTTTTTTTTAATCTTCCAATGCATTTCAGAGGTCATCATTTTAAAGAAAAATTTTTTCTGAAAACCTCTTTATATGAGGAAAGGCTGTGTATTTATCGACTTAGATATTATTTGACTAAATTATAGGAAGGTGATTATAGTTATGTAACCTGAAAGAATGTTCGTATATTGCAATGAATATTTTGAAGAGTGAACTGTATTGGGTGCAAGACTTCATGAGCAGCCAGAGCTGAGTTTAGATCCTGAATTTACATTTGCTGTGCCCATNAAAGGCTGTGTATTTATCGACTTAGATATTATTTGACTAAATTATAGGAAGGTGATTATAGTTATGTAACCTGAAAGAATGTTCGTATATTGCAATGAATATTTTGAAGAGTGAACTGTATTGGGTGCAAGACTTCATGAGCAGCCAGAGCTGAGTTTAGATCCTGAATTTACATTTGCTGTGCCCATTGGGCAAGTTATATAACCTCTCTGAGCTTTGGTTTCTTCACAGATCAATGGAGATGAAATAATACCTTGAGGAAAGGCTGTGTATTTATTGACTTAGATATTATTTGACTAAATTATAGGAAGGTGATTATAGTTATGTAACCTGAAAGAATGTTCATATATTGCAATGAATATTTTGATCAGTGAACTGTATTGGGTACAAGACTTCATGAGCAATTCGAGGCTGTAATGTGAGACTAGCCAAAGAGCTCCGGGGCTCTGCAGCCAGAGCTGAGTTTAGATCCTGAATTTACATTTGCTGTGCCAATTGGGCAAGTTATATAACCTCTCTGAGCTTTGGTTTCTTCACAGATCAATGGAGATGAAATAATACCTAATTCATAAGATATAAAAGTATTAATTTTAGGATTTGGCTCAAATCCTAAATTCAATAAATTGTAATGGGTTTCTTTCCTTTACTTACAAAGAGAAAGTTCTCCTTGGGCTGTGGATGACTCACAGTGGTTAGGTTACTGGATAAGTGACAGAGAGAAGTTAAGGTAGCTGAACGATCAGTTATAATTACTGCAAGAAACTTCCTCCATGGAGGTTCTCAACTGTAGCTACACATTAGATCTTCTGTGGAGCTTAAAAATGTCTTGAGATGTGGGCCCTACATGCAAGGATTCTTTAATCTGCAGTGCAGCCTGGCAACAGAATTTTTCGGAACATCCCTGGGAATTCTAATACACAGCCAAGGACAGAGAACTGCTTTATAACATCATACCCTGGGGTTTATTCTGTTCTAGCATTTAGAAGTGTAAGAATTATGTTGGAGGAAAAGCTTTCCTAAGAAAGTTCTTGTGAACTAGGCATTTATTTGCCTGTGGCCAAATTTGGCCCATCGCCTGTTTTTCTCAATAAAGTTTTATTGGAACACACCCATGCTCATTCATTTCTATTTGGTATCTGGCTGCTTTCACACTACAACAGCAGAGTTAAGTAGTTGTGACAAAGACCATGTGACCCATAAAGGCTAAAATATTACTCTCTGACCCTTGACAGAAGATATTTTTGACCCCTGCAGCAGGCCACTTAAAATCACAGTGCCATTTTCCAAGATGCATTCAAGAAGGTCACCTCTCTACACAAGTATATGTGCTAGATTTTGTTCAAATGCTTCTTTTTATGAAAACCACAATGAAGTAGGGACTAGCATTATTAGAACTATTTTTGCCTCTTTTTCCCCCTGAGAATTGCATGTTTATGAACAAAACTTCACAATTTTAATATAGCATTTGACATTTCTCTTTAAATTTCATAGACATAGTAATAATCCACTTGTCAAAGAAATTTAATGTAGGACACTGACTTCTTTGCTAAAAATGTGGTAAGCTGGCACGTCATCAGATGTACTCAGTTTGCCAGGATTGCTCTTTTAAATGGTGCTAGCAGTTGAGGGGACTTTATAGAGTTTTTTTTTTTTTTTTGCTCTGTTTTCAAGTCTTTTTTTAAAGTTCTTAGCAGAAGTGGATTCTGGTGCAGTTTCCTTCCTTCCTTCCTCATAAAACTGGGGCTGCTGCTGCCAGAGAGAAGGCCAGTTGGCGGTAGAGGGTGCAGAGAATGTACTCGCAGGGTCTTCGGTGTTTTCCATCACTTCCCTTCTTCACCCTCTGTGACCTCATCAGGAAAAGTCCCCTCTTCTCTGCACCTCTAACATCGGTGCATCTTTTTTAAAAACAATATTTATTGGCTGTGCTGGGTCTTTGCTCCTGTGCACAGGCCTTCTATGATTGGAGCGAGCAGGGGCTGCTTTCTGAAGGTGGGCAGGCTTCACATTGTGGTGGCTTCTCTTGCAGATCGCTGGCTCGATAGCTGTGGTGCAGAGGCTTAGTTGCCCCAAGGCATGTGGGATCTTCCTGGACCAGGGTTTGAACCAGTGTCGCCTGCACTCACAGACAGATTCTTAACCACTGGACCACCAGAGAAGTGTGTTGCATCTTTCTGAGCCAGTTAGTAATTATGGGAAATATCCTGAAAGAGTCCAGACGCTCCCTCCCATCCGGTTACACTTTAATGAAGAGCGTCTCGATCACACGCAGCACCCAGGCACCGTCTTCATGCTGTCTCAGCGTCCTGGCTGCTGACGGAAGCATGAAGCACATTAGCGTTTTAAGAGGTTTTAATAAAAACATTTAGCTGGACAATAGAAACGGGACAGGTTTAATCAGAAATGCTGTGTTTTATTCTGTCCTTGCTTCACTAAGGGAATAGTTCTCTTGCTAGGGACGGGAAAATCCGTACATTCTGCCTGGTAAACGGAGGGGATTTTGTAGTCCTTGCTTTTGCCCTGGTGTTTCCCTTGCTCTTTGTCTGCATGCCTCTCGGGACACCAAGAGTGCCTTATATGTAACAATGGGCACTTCATGTTTGCCAGGGATCTCTCCAGAGAGCTTGGTGAATACCCAGCTTTTCTTGGATTCTCGGAGCACCAGGCTGGGAGGTCAAACTTAGAGGGTAGAGGTGTGATTCAGGTGTGCAAGTGCAGACTCATGCTGTAGCGAAACAGCTCCTGCGTGTGGGTTGCAAGCCATCAGAAAGAACCACATTCTGGAACAGTGAGGCTTCCGGGAATGGTTTTGCATGTACACATATGCCTCTTCATTAGACTGTAAACTTCCAGGCTCTAAAGACCGTAACCCTAATCTTTGCATCCTCTAAAAATCCGGCACAGGTTGTTGCTGATGGAGCGAAGGAAAACCGTCCCTGCATCTAATCATGTCCTGTCTNGCAGCCAGAGCTGAGTTTAGATCCTGAATTTACATTTGCTGTGCCAATTGGGCAAGTTATATAACCTCTCTGAGCTTTGGTTTCTTCACAGATCAATGGAGATGAAATAATACCTAATTCATAAGATATAAAAGTATTAATTTTAGGATTTGGCTCAAATCCTAAATTCAATAAATTGTAATGGGTTTCTTTCCTTTACTTACAAAGAGAAAGTTCTCCTTGGGCTGTGGATGACTCACAGTGGTTAGGTTACTGGATGAGTGACAGAGAGAAGTTAAGGTAGCTGAACGATCAGTTATAATTACTGCAAGAAACTTCCTCCATGGAGGTTCTCAACTGTAGCTACACATTAGATCTTCTGTGGAGCTTAAAAATGTCTTGAGATGTGGGCCCTACATGCAAGGATTCTTTAATCTGCAGTGCAGCCTGGCAACAGAATTTTTCGGAACATCCCTGGGAATTCTAATACACAGCCAAGGACAGAGAACTGCTTTATAACATCATACCCTGGGGTTTATTCTGTTCTAGCATTTAGAAGTGTAAGAATTATGTTGGAGGAAAAGCTTTCCTAAGAAAGTTCTTGTGGACTAGGCATTTATTTGCCTGTGGCCAAATTTGGCCCATCGCCTGTTTTTCTCAATAAAGTTTTATTGGAACACACCCATGCTCATTCATTTCTATTTAGTATCTGGCTGCTTTCACACTACAACAGCAGAGTTAAGTAGTTGTGACAAAGACCACGTGACCCATAAAGGCTAAAATATTACTCTCTGACCCTTGACAGAAGATATTTTTGACCCCTGCAGCAGGCCACTTAAAATCACAGTGCCATTTTCCAAGATGCATTCAAGAAGGTCACCTCTCTACACAAGTATATGTGCTAGATTTTGTTCAAATGCTTCTTTTTATGAAAACCACAATGAAGTAGGGACTAGCGTTATTAGAACTGTTTTTGCCTCTTTTTTCCCCTGAGAATTGCATGTTTATGGACAAAACTTCACAATTTTAATATAGCATTTGACATTTCTCTTTAAATTTCATAGACATAGTAATAATCCACTTGTCAAAGAAATTTAATGTAGGACACTGACTTCTTTGCTAAAAATGTGGTAAGCTGGCACGTCATCAGATGTACTCAGTTTGCCAGGATTACTCTTTTAAATGGTGCTAGCAGTTGAGGGGACTTTATAGAATTTTTTTTTTTGCTCTGTTTTCAAGTCTTTTTTTAAAGTTCTTAGCAGAAGTGGATTCTGGTGCAGTTTCCTTCCTTCCTTCCTCATAAAACTGGGGCTGCTGCTGCCAGAGAGAAGGCCAGTTGGTGGCAGAGGGTGCAAAGAATGTACTCGAAGGGTCTTCAGTGTTTTCCATCACTTCCCTTCTTCACCCTCTGTGACCTCATCAGGAAAAAATCCCCTCTTCTCTGCACCTCTAACATCGGTGCATCTTTTTTAAAAACAATATTTATTGGCTGTGCTGGGTCTTTGCTCCTGTGCACAGGCCTTCTATGATTGGAGCGAGCAGGGGCTGCTTTCTGAAGGTGGGCAGGCTTCACATTGTGGGGGCTTCTCTTGCAGATCGCTGGCTCGATAGCTGTGGTGCAGAGGCTTAGTTGCCCCAAGGCATGTGGGAATCTTCCTGGACCAGGGTTTGAACCAGTGTCGCCTGCACTCACAGACAGATTCTTAACCACTGGACCACCAGAGAAGTGTGTTGCATCTTTCTGAGCCAGTTAGTAATTATGGGAAATATCCTGAAAGAGTCCAGACGCTCCCTCCCATCCGGCTACACTTTAATGAAGAGCGTCTCGATCACACGCAGCACCCAGGCACCGTCTTCATGCTGTCTCAGCGTCCTGGCTGCTGACGGAAGCATGAAGCACATTAGCGTTTTAAGAGGTTTTAATAAAAACATTTAGCTGGACAATAGAAACGGGACAGGTTTAATCAGAAATGCTGTGTTTTATTCTGTCCTTGCTTCACTAAGGGAATAGTTCTCTTGCTAGGGACGGGAAAATCCGTACATTCTGCCTGGTAAACGGAGGGGATTTTGTAGTCCTTGCTTTTGCCCTGGTGTTTCCCTTGCTCTTTGTCTGCATGCCTCTCGGGACACCAAGAGTGCCTTATATGTAACAATGGGCACTTCATGTTTGCCAGGGATCTCTCCAGAGAGCTTGGTGAATACCCAGCTTTTCTTGGATTCTCGGAGCACCAGGCTGGGAGGTCAAACTTAGAGGGTAGAGGTGTGATTCAGGTGTGCAAGTGCAGACTCATGCTGTAGCGAAACAGCTCCTGCGTGTGGGTTGCAAGCCATCAGAAAGAACCACATTCTGGAACAGTGAGGCTTCCGGGAATGGTTTTGCATGTACACATATGCCTCTTCATTAGACTGTAAACTTCCAGGCTCTAAAGACCGTAACCCTAATCTTTGCATCCTCTAAAAATCCGGCACAGGTTGTTGCTGATGGAGCGAAGGAAAACCGTCCCTGCATCTAATCATGTCCTGTCTGTTGAGCTGTGTTATAATGTAATGATTCCCTCATTTTTTGTATGCGTTTTCATTTTCTTCATGAAAGCTTTTTTTATTTTCCAAATAAAGGAACATGTTAGGACAGGTAATCAGATATCTCACTTCTGTTAGCTCTCTCTTTTTAAACGCTAGAGGTTTAGCACTGTGAAACGGTGTCATTCTGTTGGAGAGTTTTGAACAATGCTCTTCCTGCCATCAGCCTTTGCTGAGAGAGTGCATTTCCTGGTGGTTTGGTGAGACCTTTGTCAGATATACATGGAAGCAGCCCTTTGTGTTGTCCTGCGGCCTCACGTTGTCCCCAGCCGCCTCTCAGGCCAGCTTCAGCCTAGTTCTCGTTTTGGTCACTACGCCGTCAGCTTCCACCCCCGGCTCTGTATCCCGGTGTCTTTTCTGCCCCTTGCTACCTCTGAATCCCAACACCAACCAAGTTCATAAGCGCTGGGAATCAGGATAGGTGTGAATGAGAATTTAATCAAAAGAAACATTGAGAATGTGACTGAGGTTGGCAGGAATTCAGTCAGTACGCCAGCGAGTCATCCGTCCATGTGAACACATACAAGGAGGTAAAGATGCCTACATTTTTCGCCTCTTTCTGGACTTCTCTCTTAGAGAGCCCTTGAGTCACACCGAGCACGTCAGTTTGTGATGAACTAACTTACTCAAATAGCTCAGGGAAGAGACCTGTGAGAAGAGGGTCGCCACTTCCAGAAGAGCTAAGCAGGCAGGCCTAGAGGAGAGTGGGGCAAAGGCAGGCAGCGGTGGAGGTGGGGTCTGCACCCTGCACACTCCCCAGGCTCTGAATGCTAGGAAGGGAGGTGCTTCCTGCCCAGTGCCCAGGCAAGACCCAGCCTCCTGTGCCCCGAGGGTGTGGGGTGGCCTCGTCCTGGGTTGTGAAGTATAGACATGCAGGTCAGCCAGGCCACTGTCCACTGCTACTCTCCCCGGGCATCGACAGTCCACGCCCCCAATCCTTGTAACCTAGTGGTGAGCTGAGATCAAAGGCATCTTTCTGTTTACTTTTTGACATATGAAACTTCCCCCAAAATGACTTGCTTCTTATCTTTATTCTATTAAGAATCTGTTGTTCAGTTGCTCTGTCATGTCCGACTCTGCTATATCTTGGACTGCAGCACGCCAGGCTTCCCCATCTTTCACCATCTCCTGGAGCTTGCTCAAACTGATGTCCACTGAGTCAGTAATGCCATCCAATCATCTCATCCTCTGTCTTCAATCTTTCCCTCCTGCCTTCAATCTTTCCTAGCATTAGGGTCTTTCCCAATGAGCCAGTTCTTGGCATCAAGTGGCAAAAGTATTGGATCTTTAGCTTCAGCATCAGTCCTTCCATTAATATTCAGGGTTGCCTGGCTCTAGGTGAATGATCATACCATCATGGTATCTGGGTCATTAAGATCTTTTTTGTATAGTTCTTCTGTGTATTCTTGCTACCTCTTCTTGATATCTTCTGCTTCTGTTAGGTCCATACTGTTTCTGTCCTTTATTGTGCCCATCTTTACATGAAATGTTCCCTTAGTATCTCTAATTTTCTTGAAGAGATCTCTAGTCTTTCCCATTCTATTGTTTACCTCTATTTCTTTGTATTGATCACATACGAAGGCTTTCTTATCTCTCCTTGCTGTTCTTTGGAACTCTGCATTCAGATGGGTATATCTTTCCTTTTCTCTTTTGCCTTTCACTTCTCTTTTCTCAGCTATTTGTAAGGTCTCTTCAGATAACCATTTTGCATTTCTTTTTCTTGGGGATGGTCTTGATGACTGCCTCCTGTACAGTGTTATGAACCTCCATCCATAGGTCTTCAGGCACTCTGTCTATCAGATCTAATCCCTTGAATTTATTAATCATTTCCACTGTATAATCGTTAAGGATTTGATTTAGGTCATACCTGAATGATCTGGTGGTTTTTCTTTTTTCAGTTTATGTCTGAATTTTGCAATAAGGAGTCCTTGATCTGAGCCACGGTCAGCTCATGGTCTTGTTTTTGCTGACTGTATAGAACTTCTCCATCTTCAGCTGCAAAGAATATAATCAATCTGATTTCGGTATTGACGATCTGGTGATGTCCATGTGTTGAGTCTTCTCTTGTGTTGTTGGAAGAGGTGTTTGCTATAACCAGTGTGTTCTCTTAGCAAAACTCTGTGGGCCTTTGCCTTGCTTCATTTTGTACTCCAAGGCCAAACTTGCCTGTTACTCTAGGTATCTCTAGACTTCCTACTTTTACATTCCAGTCCCCTGGGATGAAAAGGACATCTTTTTTTGGTGTTAGTTCTAGAAGGTCTTATAGGTCATCACAGAACCATTCAACTTCACCTTCTTTGGCATTAGTGGTTGGGCATAGACTTGAATTACTGTGATACTGAATGGTTTGCCTTGGAAACAGAGACTATTCTGTCATTTTTGAGATTGCACTCAAGTACTGCATTTCAGACTCTCTTTTTGTTGACTATGAGGGCTACTCCATTTCTTCTAAGGGATTCTTGCCCACAGTAGAAGATGAAATGGTCATCTGAATTAAATTTGCGTTCACTGATTTTCTGAAATGTTCTGAAAACTCTTGCCGTCTCCTGCTTGACCACTTCCCATTTACCGTGGACCTGACATTCCAGGTTCCAATGCAATATTGTACTTTACAGCATCGGCCTTTACTTTCACTAACAGACACATTCACAAACGGGCATTGTTTCTGCTTTGGCTCAGCCTCTTCATCCCTCTTGGAGCTTTTCTCTGCTCTTCTCCAGGAGCATATTGGGCACCTACCAACCTGAGGAGTTCATCTTTCAGTGTCCTATCTTTTTTGCATTTTCATACTGTTCATTAAGGATCCAGTGGATATGAAATTAATTTGGATTTCTTATTTCCTTGAGTGACAGTTTTCAATCTAGCAAGTGTTGGATTAGAAGAGAGAAGTGACTTGGAGTGAATTATATAGAAACATCTCTTGTGGCCATTGTACAGTCAACAATTCAAAAGCCTTTCGCATGCACTCATTTCATGCATGAAATGAGTTAGGCGTTTTGAGGAAAAGTCCTGATAACTAATGTTGAGTTGGTGCTGCGTGTCATTGATGTGCTGAATGATTTATATTCCTGCTGCTGTCACTTAGTCACTCCGTCGTGTCTGACTCTTTGTGACCCCATGGACTGTAGCCCTCCAGGCTCCTCTGTCCGTGGGATTCTGCAGGCAAGAATGCTGGAGTGGGTTGCCGTGTGCTCCTGCAGGGGATCTTCCTGACCCAGGGATCAAACCCAGGTCTCCTACGTCTCCTGCAGTGGCAGGTGGGCTGAAGACCTGAGGGTTGTTCTGTTGGTTACGAAGACCCAGTGAGGTTCTGGGATCCTAGGCTCAGAATCAGAAGTCTCCTCTGGAAGAGCTGCTCTGGCAGTAATCGTGGCGTGGGGAGCCTGGCGGTAACTGCGGCGGCCTCTGGGGGAGTTGTCAGAAGCCAAGGACCACTGGACTGGAGTGGCTGCTGTATCCGCGAATGCTGCAGAGGACGTGGTGGTTTTCCTTCCAGCTTCCCTTCATGCCGCCTTCTGGGGCTTGGGTTTCAAATGCCAACTTTTAAACATTCCAGCATGAATTCCTGCTGAATTTGGATCAGTTTTAGCAGGGTAATTAAAAGGAAACAAGCAAAAAAGCTAAATTTTGGGAAATTTTGTCCGCCAATGACCTGTGTTATGAGGAAAGAGTGAGTGAGTTCTGAGGAGCCAGCTGTTCAGCCACCTGCAGTTCTCATCAGGTGAAGATGGCTAGAGAGAGATACACATGCATACCCACGTTCCTGCAGGACTACTCACCTGTCAGAGCGCAGCACACCCTTAGGAGAGGCACGCTGATTCCTCAGGGCAGCGTTAATGTGGTGCATCTCAACGCTGGTTTTCAGTGGCCTTGGGTTTCCTAACAAGACACACCACTCCTGGTTTTACCATCCACACAGGTATGCTTATGTGAAATCTGAGGAAACAGCTCAGTTTTTATATGCCTGTCATTGCTGAGGCTTGTATTTTATCCCCAAAGAACTCCTGGATGATCTTGTTTGAAGGAATGTTATAAGTATTGGGTTTTCCTGGATTGAATGAAACTCAGAATCTGTGAGGTTTCCTGCTTTACCCGGAGTGGATTCGGGTCTCCAGATTGTGGGCCGTGGGTGGCTGGGTCCCTGCCCTGGACCTGTGCTGGCTGTGTTTTTGTTTAGCAAGTGTGAATTGAGTGGTATGAACCACCTGGCCCTGTGGTTCACACAGGGAATGCAGGGATGAAGAAGGCACAAGCGTGTAAACTATCAGCACCAAAAAATACCAGAGTTGCTTCTTAGTGTTTGGTTAAGTTCTTTGACCATGTAAACTCCTAAAAGGAATACTTGTTTTTTGTTTTTTTTTTAAGAGAAGAAAGAAAGGTAAAGAAGAAAGATAAAAGACTGAGTTGGGAGATGTAATAGCCCTTGGAAATTATGAAAAAAATTCCATAAGCTTACAGAATAATAAACAATACATAAAATAGTAGTAAATAATGATTTTATCATTTGATACATTTGAACTGTGGTATTGGAGAAGACTCNTTTTTTGTTTTTTTTTTAAGAGAAGAAAGAAAGGTAAAGAAGAAAGATAAAAGACTGAGTTGGGAGATGTAATAGCCCTTGGAAATTATGAAAAAAATTCCATAAGCTTACAGAATAATAAACAATACATAAAATAGTAGTAAATAATGATTTTATCATTTGATACATTTGAACTGTGGTATTGGAGAAGACTCTTGAGAGTCCCTTGGTCTGCAAGGAGATCAAGCCAGTCAATTTTAAAGGAAAAGGAAATCAATCCTGAATATTCATTAGAAGAACTGATGCTTAAGCTGAAGTTCCAATACTTTGGCCACCTGATATGAAGAGCTGACTCTTTAGAAAAGACCCTGATACTGGTAAAGATTGAAGGCAGGAGGAGAAGAGGATGGCAGAGGACTAGATGGTTGGATGGCATCACCGACTTAATGGACGTGAGTTTGAGCTCCGGGAGATGGTGAAGGATAGGGAAGCCTGGAGTGCTGCGGTTCATGGGGTCGCAAAGAGTTGGACACAACTGAGCAACTGAACAATGACAACAATGACAAATGCATGTATCCTAGGCAGAATCAGTTTACCTGTGTGTGCTCCACTGCTTCAGTTTTGTCTGACTCTTGGGACCCCATGGACTGTAGACTGTCAGGCTTCTCTTCATAAGGTTCTTCAGGCAGGAATACTGGAATGGGTTGTCATTTCCGACTCCAGGGAATTTCCCCCACCCATGTCTGCCGGCATTTCTTGCATTGCAGACGTAATCTTTACCTACTGAGCCACCTGGGAAACCCGTTTCAGTTCAGTTCAGTCTCTCAGTCGTGTCCGACTCTTTGCGACCTCATGGACTGCAGCATGCCAGGCTTCCTTGTCCATCATGAACTCCTGGAGCTTACTGAAACTCATGTCCATTGAGTCAATGATGCCATGCAACCATCTCATCCTCTGTCATCCCCTTCTCCTGCCTTCAATCTTTCCCAGCATCAGGGTCTTTTCAAAAGAGTCAGCTCTTCACTTCAAGTGGCCAAAGTATTGGAGTTTCAGGTTCAGCATCAGTCCTTCCAATGAATATTCAGGACTGATTTTCTTTAGGATGGACTGGTTGGATCTCCTGAAGTCGAAGGGACTCTCAAGAGTCTTCTTTGCCACAGTTCAAAAGCATCAATTCTTCTGCACTCAGCTTTCATTATAGTCCAACTCTCACATCCATACATGACTACTGGGAAAACCATAGCTTGACTAGACAGACCTTTGTTGACAAAGTAATGTCTCTGCTTTTTAATATCCTATCTAGGTTGGTAATAACTTTCCTTCCAAGGAGTAAGCGTCTTTTAATTTCATGGCTGCAGTCACCATCTGCAGTGATTTTGGAGCCCCCCAAAATAAAGTCTGACACTGTTTCCACTGTTTCCCCATATATTTCCCATGAAGTGATGGGACCAGATGCCATGATCTTCGTTTTCTGAATGTTGAGCTTTAAGTCAACTTTTTCACTCTCTTCTTTCACTTTCATCAAGAGGCTCTTTAGTTCCTCTTCACTTTCTGCCATAAGGGTGGTGTCATCTGCATATCTGAGGTTATTGATATTTCTCCCAGCAATCTTGATTCCAGCTTGTACTTTATCCAGTCCAGCATTTCTCATGATGTACTCTGCATAAAAGTTAAAGAAGCAGGGTGACAATATACAGCCTTGATGTACACCTTTCCGAATTGGGAACCAGTCTGTTGTTTCATGTCCAGTTCTAACTGTTGCTTCTTGACCTGCATACAGATTTCTCAGGAGGCAGGCAGGTCAAGGGGTCTGGTATTCCCATCTCTTGAAGAATTTTCCTCAGTTTGTTGTGATCCACACAGTCAAAGGCTTTGGCATAGTCAGTAAAGCAGAAGTAGATGTTTTTCTGGAACTCTCTTGCTTTTTTGATGATCCAGTGGGTGTTGGCAATTTGATCTCTGGTTCTTCTGCCTTTTCAGTTTACTGAAAAATTTAGAGATATTTGTGTGTTAGCCTGGGAACTTCAGCTTTTTGTTAGGTGGGAACCTATCATTTAGTTTTATCTTTTATTTCTCTCTGGTTCCTAGTTTTAAAAAAAATAAACAACCTTATGATGCTGCAGAGGCATTCCTACCATCTTAGGATGGTAAAGGAGTTGGTTGGGTCAGGGTTGCTGTCTGGGTACTGAACCCTCTGGAGGGTGTTGTGCTGTGGGTGACTATCTTGTTCATCAGTGATGCCATGAAAATCTCCTTTTCTTTACTTCATTGAGATCAAAAGTAACGCAGTATCAAAGAAGAGGAGCACAGTGTCAGTTTTCAGGGTACTAATTGAAAGTACTGTGTCTAAGGGATTGTATCAGTAGGACTGTGTATAGGAAGAAGGGTGAGAAGAGAAGCAAGGGGATGCTTCCTCTATTTCTGTGCGATTCTATATGGAAGCTCACCCACATAGTCGATAAGCTGAATAAATAACGAGCACTGTCCTTTTGCAGCAGGTTTCTGCGCATGGCCGATCTTCTTCCAATGTCAACGGAGGGCCCGAGATTGATCGTTGCATGAGTCCTGAAGGTAGCTCTCAATATGTGTGCTTTTTTGTAAAGGAAGCCACCCATGTGAGCTTGGGGACCCTCACACCCACTTGTGCTGTATGGCGGTCTCTCTAAAGAGCAATGAGATCATGACCCCAGTTAACCTCCTCAGCCTTAGTTGTCAGGGGTCACATCAGTGTTAATTAAGCAATCCCAGTTTCAAATTTTAGTTTTGGGTTTCCATTATTTTTCCTTAGTGGCAATCTGCTGGGAAAGACTGAAGGCAGGAGGAGAAGGGGACGACCGAGGATGAGATGGCTGGATGGCATCACCGACTCAATGGACATGAGTCTGGGTGAACTCCAGGAGTTGATGATGGACAGGGAGGCCTGGTGTGCTGAGGTTCATGGGGTCGCAAAGAGTCGGACACGACTGAGCGACTGAACTGAACTGAATCTGCCTACAATTCCTAAATGTAGATTTTCATTTTCCTTAGGTAATGTAAGTAGGCTTCTTTCTTTGATGTCTGCTGTGTACAATCCACTTGGGGATGCATTGTGAAAAGCGGTCAGTCTTAACCACTTCCTCCTCCTGCCCCTCCCCCAACCTTCTTTTTGAGATAACTTGGAGCCAGAAATTGGCATTAACTTAGCTTAGCTTAATTCATGACTGGCCAGAATTTTCTTTACTAGAAAATCTTGAGGAAAAAAAAGGTCTAAGATTAAATCCCCACCATCACCCCCTTCCCCTTTCCCCAGAATTGACAAAATATTTACAATTTTAGTTAGACTTCCCTATTACCTGAAGTTAACCACTTATTTTCAGCTGATACTTCAGGAATTTGTTCAGTCACTCAGTCGTGTCCGACTCTTTGCGACCTCATGGACTGCAGTATGCCAGGCTTCCCTGTCCATCATGAACTCCCAGAGTTTGCTCAAACTCATGTCTGTTGAATGGGTGATGCCATCCAACCATCTCATCCTCTGTTGTCCCCTTCTCCTGGCTTAAGTCATTCCCAGCATCAGGGTCTTTTCCGATGAGTCAGATCTTTTCATCAGGTGGCCAGAGCTTTGGAGTTTCAGCTTCAGCATCAGTCCTTCCAATGAATATTCAGGACTGATTTCCTTTAGGATAGACTGNTCCTCTGTTGTCCCCTTCTCCTGGCTTAAGTCATTCCCAGCATCAGGGTCTTTTCCGATGAGTCAGATCTTTTCATCAGGTGGCCAGAGCTTTGGAGTTTCAGCTTCAGCATCAGTCCTTCCAATGAATATTCAGGACTGATTTCCTTTAGGATAGACTGGTTGGATCTCCTTGCAGTCCAAGGGACTGTCAAGAGTCTTCTTGATTTTGTTGGTTTCTGATTCCAGCCAACAAGCCTAAAAGGAAATTGGTGATTCAGGTGTTTTATTAAGAAAATATGCTCAGAGGATTTTCTTTAGTTTTACTATAGATACAAAAGTGCATTTAGATTTGTTATTTTACAAATATGTAAACATCAAGGTGAAAGGTGATGTGTTCATTAGCATATGCGTTTATCCTTTTTTGCAGGGGTGGATGGACACAGGTGCTCTGAGTCATCGACTCTTCTGGAGAAATACAAAATTGGGAAAGTTATTGGAGATGGCAATTTTGCAGTCGTCAAAGAGTGCATGGACAGGTGAGGGAAGATAATCGCTTGTTCACTGATACATACATTTCTGCTTTCGAACTTATTCTTACCTGAAGGGACAGAAGGCCTTCTCCAAGACTCCACCCTAGGGACGAGTGGTTTTGCGTGCTCACAGGCAGCTTGACTGTAGCCCTCCAGGCTCCTCTGTCCCTGGGATCTCCAGGCAAGAATACTGGAGTGGGTTCACGCCCTTCTCTAGGGGACCTTCCTGACCCAGTAATCAAACCCGCATCTCCCTCATTGCAGGCACTCTTCACCATCTGAGCCACCACAGAGGCCCTTCCCATAACATAAGCCCAATGTCGCTAGAGTTTCTAATGAGCCTTTAGAAGGCACATTTTAGATGCCTGTTGCTTGGGCGACAGTCTGTGCTCCAGAGCTAAGTAAAGGAGCTTAGGAGAAAAGGAGCTGCTTTCTGCACCATATAACGAGCAGTGAACCTCCACCAAAGATGTAGCAAAACAGAAAAACTGTAGTTACCAGAACTTTCTGGAAAACTCACCTCCCACCCACCCCCAACGACAAAAATTACCACTTAGAACAGCTAGAAAAACAGCCTGTAAGTACAAAGACTCTACTCTGAATTTTTTCCAGTTTTAATATTGTTTACTATTTGAGAAATCAAAACCTTAAAATAAGGCTGGAAAAGCAGAAATCTTATTTTAATATGTGCATAAGTTGGCTGCTTCTGATCTTGAATAAAGTCAGAACCCGTGTATCCTGAACTACTGGTAATATTAAATATTAAGTGAGGGGGTTACTACAGGGATTAAATGAATTAATACAACTGTAACATTGAGAACAAAGCCTGCCACAGGTAAGTGCTGTAGGAGATTTAATTTTTTTTTAATGAATCGTATTCTTTCCCATTTCTGTCTGGCTCACGGATGAGACCTGATTTATCTCTCAAAGTAGAAAGCAGGTTTATACTCTATCCGCATATATACGAACACGACTGAGTGACTGACACACTATATATGCATGCATACATGCATGCTAAGTTGCTTTAGTCATGTGCAACTCTTTGCAGCCCTGTGGACTGTAGCCCGCCAGGCTCCTCTGTCCCTGGATTTTCCAAGCAGGAATACTGGAGCGGGTTGCCACCCAGGGACTGAACCCACATCTCTTACGTCTCCTGCATTGGAAGATGGGTTCTTTACCATATACTAATTTAGATAAAAGTTATCCTTCCAAGGTAGGTCATCAGTGTGTACTGTGGCCACCTAGCAAATGTAACTTGTGATTGGGAGAACTAATGCATTCCAAGAATACCACAGTGTTCTTTCTTGAACTGATCTCCTGAATTCTGAAAGATGTATTTTTGGCATGTTTAGCTTAAATGACGTTAAAGGTGATTAAAGGTTAAATAACATCATCCAGATTCTTGTGTCCAAGGAAATGATGTCTCTAGTACCAGACTGGGGTGTTTAGAGGTGGGGGTGAAATGGCAGCAAATCTTCCCTGGAGTTTTAACTGAGAATGGATAGTGGAAGTCTAGGGACTTTTCAGTTTTGAATTGTGGCCTGATGGACTAATGGATTCATGTAAAGACATTGATAAAATAAAATTTTCTGTTACTTTGATTCATTTTTCTACATTTTATTCTGTCTCCTAAGAGAACTATTTTTGAGATTTAAATGTGGAAAAATATCTTTCGTCCAGCTCTGATGCAGCAGAATTTAACTATTTTAAATATGTGAGTTACTTAATAATATTGTAATGATTGATATTTATAAAAGGAGATTGACAGTGTGGCTTTGTGGGTTTTTAAAAAGTCTTTTTGGGAGTATTTTTCTCCCAGACCCCACTCAGCATCCTCTCTGGGGTATAGAGGAGGAAGCCAGTCTTTCTTCCCAGAGTCTGCTGTAGAGGAAATCAGGAAGGATGGTGTCTTTGATGTATGTCTTTAAATGGCCTTCCTCTGTTTATTCATAGGTCAACCGGAAAGGAGTTTGCCCTGAAGATTATAGACAAAGCCAAATGTTGTGGGAAGGTACAGTATATATAACTGTTTTGTAAAAGAAACTGAAAACACTTAGAGCTGTTTACTGTGGTGAAGAAATTTAAGCGGTGATTTGATAAACTCATAGCAGAAATTAACTGCTGTGTAGTATTCGGGGAAACCGTATCAAGCTTTTTTTTTTTCCTGCCATTTTTCTGAAACCTTAATCCTAAAACAGTAACTTGATTTGATCTTTGTCCTAACCATCGAAAAATATAAGTTCTCTTCTCTGAGAGATGCCTATTTCAGAACCTAGTAACACACAAAAAAAGTTGTGTCAAGAACAGTGAAGGGTCTGAGACTTGACCCTACTTTCAGACTAACAAATTAGGCTTCTAGCTTTATAGATGTGGCAGAAGACACAGCATTCCTGAGTCAGAGACAAAACACTTACTCGTGGTACAGCAGGTAGCGTGAGCTCTGTGCTGGCGTTGGTTCCTCTTAACTCCCAAGGCCCATAGTGTGTTTGTGTCACAGTGCAGGATCCCTAAGCTTAGGAACCCCCCAGTCTTAGGAGGGAGCCACTAGTATTCTCGCCAAGCTCTGCCTCAGAGGAGGACATTATTACCATGGTCAGGAAACAGATCCGCCCTCCCGGCCAGGGCAGACACCTTCTTTGTGTTCCAAGCACGTTTGCTGTACAGACATCTTTCCAAGGATGTGGTAACGAGCTAATGCAGGATGTGCACACACGCCATGGATTGCCGCTCCAAGTGGATGAACTTTGTTCTCTGTCCCACTCTCAAGATCCAGCTGGGGGAGAAAAATCAAATGAGGGCATGCTGCTAGAGTACTGATATTTTAACTATGTTTGAAAAGATAAATATTCTCTAATAATGACGACAAGGACCTTTTTAGATTCCTTTCTGGTAGCTAACCAGCAGGTGAGAGAGCAGGCTCTGGTACTCACGGTCCCACTCTGAGCTCCTGGCACTGGAAATGTGGCTAGTCTGAACTGAAATGTCTGCTGAGTGTAAACACACAACAGATTGTGAAGACTTAATCCTCAAAGAAGAATGTAAGATACTTAATATCTTTTGTATTTGATTACATGTTGAAATGGTAATATCTTGAATATTTGGGGTTAGATAAGTCATAAATTTTACCTGCTTTTTATATTTTTTAGCATGGCTACCTACAAAATTTAGATTTACACATGTGGATCACGTTGCTGTTGAACAGCACTACTCTAGACAGATTGTAGTAAGTTTAATCCTGTGTCTTCTTGCTGTGTGACCTTGGAAAAATTAGTTAGCCCCTCTGTGCCTCTGTTTCTTCCTAATAACTAATAATGCAGTTATTAATAATATTTAAGATACAAGTTATTGTGAATTAATTAAGGCATGTAAGATATGTAGAAAAGTACTGGTATATAGTAAAAGTTTAACACATGTTAGCTGTTAATATTATTAATAGGCCAGAGGGATTCAGAACTTATTACTAGGAGGACCTGATATGACAGTAGTGGTCTTGTATTTATGGAACTTGTAAAACTATTCTTCATCAGACATTTACAAAATTGTGGATTTTTGACAGAAAACCTAAAATAATTATGGTAAAATTTCTCAGAGCCCAGAATGTAAATCCAATAGGCAAATTTGTCATACACTGTTTTTTTCTTTTTACTACATTGTGACAGCTAATGAAGCAGAGTCTGTGCAAAATGCTCCCCTTTCTTTGAATAAGGTTTTTCTAAATTTAATTTTCTTTAAGTAATTCTGTGTGTTTTTACCTGTCGTACTGACAATCTGACTACATTTTCAATTGCTGAGACTTTCTCCATATGGAAGTGGGTGTTACTCTTTGTATCTGATATTATGTGATTTAAGCAGAATGTGTTGTAATTTGGGGAGCCAGGTTCTAAAAAATTGCATTAAAGTGTTTCTTCATAAACAGTTTAAAAATAATTACGATGGAAAGAATACTGTTTACCTGATTAAAATTTAAGCAGCAGTCTCAGTAGTAGTAAAAAGATCTTTTCATGCAAAAAAATACAGTCTGATACACCAAGTGTTAGGACAAATGAATAGGTCACTTCAAACATTTGGGTGAAGAAAAAAAAAATTGAGGTATTGTTTTTCCTTGTTATTGAATGTCATTGTATTTTTATAATTCATGCTCATATAGTTAGTTTTCATTCTTCTATTTTGCTCACTTGAGCAATTATTTCCACATTGTAGAAAATTATAATTTCAAAACTTTTTAAAAAAATGGATAGTTGATTACAATATTGTGTTGGTTTCAGGTGTACAGCAAAGTGACTCCGTTATTTCTTTTCAGATAATATCAGTATTTCATTATGGGTCATTATAGGATGTACAGTAAATCCTTACTGCATGTCTGTTTTATGTATAGTAGTTTATATTTGTTCATCTCATACTTGTTTTCAATAAGTGGATTTTTCCACTGAATTTTATGCTTCAGAAAAAATGGTATAGAGAATTTAAAAAAAAAACAAAATCTTAGGGCAGGTATTAAGACACTCTCCTGGGGCATTGTTCATTACCTCTGCTTTGTGAGAGGTACACAGAAAAGTAATAATGCTGAAAACAATGTCTGCCATTTATCAAAATGTAATGTCTATCCAAAATGTATTATCTATCCATTTATCAAAGTGTATTATCTATCAAGGCTTGGACATTTAGGAATTTTGCACATTATTTTAATGACTGGCTAAACAGATGTGTTGGTTTTACAGATAAAGAAACAGAAATATAGATTAGACAGCTTCCCAGAANAGGGCAGGTATTAAGACACTCTCCTGGGGCATTGTTCATTACCTCTGCTTTGTGAGAGGTACACAGAAAAGTAATAATGCTGAAAACAATGTCTGCCATTTATCAAAATGTAATGTCTATCCAAAATGTATTATCTATCCATTTATCAAAGTGTATTATCTATCAAGGCTTGGACATTTAGGAATTTTGCACATTATTTTAATGACTGGCTAAACAGATGTGTTGGTTTTACAGATAAAGAAACAGAAATATAGATTAGACAGCTTCCCAGAAGTCACACAGAGGCAGAGCAGTGATGGGATCTTTGGATTAGTCCATCATGCTCCTCCTCCAAGTTCAGTTTCTGCCTTTGTTCCTGTAATAAGAACCTGGGGGGAAATTCTTAACCTCTGACTTTCTATTTGCTTTTTCTATAATGTGTATGAGTGTTATTAGATTAATTCACTGTTTATCTAACATCTGATGTTTGTGTGAGATTCTGTGCTAGGAACAAGGAGAGTTAATATACAAATTAATACCAATTCTGTAAAGAGTGTTTTGGGAGTTCAGGGAAGCAGATGAGAGGGAAGCAGATGCTCAGTGGTGTGATGCCCTAGAGCAAGAAGCACTGGAGCTGAACTTGGGCAGTGGGGTAGTGGCAGACTGCAGTCCATGG
Source organism: Oreotragus oreotragus (assembly GCA_006410675.1). Classification (NCBI taxonomy): domain Eukaryota; kingdom Metazoa; phylum Chordata; class Mammalia; order Artiodactyla; family Bovidae; genus Oreotragus; species Oreotragus oreotragus. The sequence continues at coordinate 91,968 of SJYX01020147.1, forward strand.
ATTCACAGAGAGTCAGAGGTGACTGAATGACTGAGCGTGCACTCACACGCATGCAGGGCTTGAGCAGGCAGGAAGGACAGAAGAGCCTTCGAGGCCGTCAGCACAGCCTGAGCAGGGGCCCAGGAGATGGAAAGCATGTTGGGTTCTTCCAAGTAGGAGGTTTTCTTAAGTTGAAGTTCATTTATCATGTTGTCTTTCTGGTTTACAGCAAAAAAATTCAATTATACATATTTTTTTTTTTTGAATTATAGGTTATTACAATGGTGAATACAGTTCCCTGTGCTATATAGTAGGACCTGGTTATAGTAGGGGTATACTAGTTTGTATCTGTTAATACCAAACTCCTGATTTATCCCTTCCCCACCCCCTTTCCCTTTTGGTAACCGTGGTTTGTTTCCTACGGCTGTGAGTCTGTTTCTGTTTCGTAGATAAGTTCATTTGTGTCATATTTTAGATTGATATACAAGTGATTTGGGGCTTCCCTGGTGGCTCATGGTAAAGATTCTGCCTGCATTGCTGGAGACCCGAGTTTGATCCCTGGGTCAGGAAGATCCCCCGGAGGAGGAAGTGGCAACCCACTCCAGTATTTGATATTGTACGGTATAATATTTATCTTTGTCTGACTTCCGTCGCTTGGAGTGATAATCTCTAGGTCCATCCGTGTTGCCGCATATGTCGTTATTTCATTCT
>SJYX01020147.1:110629-121357 GCA_006410675.1 Oreotragus oreotragus
AGAAGGAAATGGCAACCCACTCCAGTGTTCTTGCCTGGAGAATCCCAGGGAAGGGGGAGCCTGGTGGGCTGCCGTCCAAGGGGTCGCACAGAGTTGGACACGACTGAAGCGATGCAGCAGCAGCAGCATATATATATATATATATATATTTTTTTTTTTTTCCTGCTTTAAAGACAATCTCCAGCTAAGACTTGAAATTTGCTTACATTCTTTTTCACATATTTGCCTCTGTGTCTAGCACTGCAGAGCGATGAATGAGGTAAAATATCAGTTCAGGCTTGTCTGCACTATTTGACACTTCCCTTTTGATGTTTAGCCAGAGTACCCCTTGCTCAAACATTACTGAATGACTATAGACTCTTCATTCCCTTTCTGTTTATGCTTCTGCATCTGACTCTGAATTCCTTGTAGGGGACATGAAAAATGGGACTTCTGGGACCTCTGAGTATCCAACAACAGCTCTTAAGTACCCTTAGGCATCCCTAAATTGAATGTCTAAAATAAACATGATTTAAAAAAAAAAAAAAAATGTACCTAATGAGTATATCGTAAAGTTGTAAAAACAAAATGACATTAACAAAACTTTTTTTTACTCTCATGATACATTTAGAATTATAGTGTTCTTATCACTGCAATTGCTTAGGGAATTTCTAAAGTCTGGGTTGCAATAAATGCATCATAAATTTTAACTATAATTCAGGTTGTTCTCGTTAATGTTTACATTAAACGTAATGGATGGAAAGTCATCCTAAGACTAAGCATGACTAAGAACCTGGTTTCTGCTGCTTTAGGCTGAATCCTTAGTAGCTTTGAATATGCTTCTGCTGAGCTGTGGGTTGACGCAAAGTGATAGATATCTGTGAGGGCCCCCAAATCCTCACCGTCAGTCCTGTGAAACTGGAAAGTCATAAAGATGCTTGCTGAGCATGGTCTTTAGTACATCAACGTAGAAGCAGTTATTAAAATACTGAAGTGAAAACTATGCCTCTTTAGCTGCCGAGAAGCATCACAAGCGAGAAGGGTATTTCAGTGTCCCCCTTAAAAAATGCCCATTAAGACAGGGGTCATTGGCATTAGGAAGGCCTGAGGTTTTTGATTTTTTTTTTTTTATTGAGGAGTTTATAAATCACTCCCTATCATTAAGTATCAGACTAATGGACAGTGTCGTTAATGTGCTTATCTTGAAAAAACATCATTTGCTAAATTTTTCTCTTCTTTTAGTAAGTAGTGACTTAGATGAAAATCTGGTTCAGTTCATAGTGGGATACAAGGAAACACAAACAAATATGTTTAAAATGTAAAAGTAGAGGAAAGATATGACAGAAGTACATGTTAGGTTTTTGCAGTTATTACGAAATTCAGTGTTTTCAGAATGGACATCTAAGAGGCAAATAGCTTATTAAAACTCATACGGTCAGCTCTCAGATTATGTTCTCATATACACTTGTTTGCTTTGAAAACCATCCATTTAAAATAACTTCCAGAGTTTTATCCCATAAGGAAAGTCTGCTTATATATAAAATTAATTTTTCTGAATTATGGAATGAACATGTGTTCATTGTAAACATTCTGGAAACTTCTGAAAAGTATAAAGAAGAAAAGTACAGTAACCTGTAATGCTGCCACCTAGCGTAAATTTAACATTTTAGGGTATTAATATATAAATAAAAATTTGAATATTCTTTTTTCTTTAATACACTGAATATTTCCCAGAAGATTAATATTTACTTGAATTGTGCTTACTAGTGACTGTATAATATCACTGTAAGGATTTGCTATGATTTATTAAATCATTAACTTGTTGGCCACTTATGTTGCTTCTAGTTTTTAAAAACCAGAAGATGAATTCTGAGGTTGGCATTCTTGGATATAACCTTTGGATCCATCTCTTTTCCCTTACAGCAGGTTCTTAGAAGTAAATTTACAGATCACAGGTTATTAAGGATGTTAAGAAATTTACATAGGACTGCCATATTTTCTAGAAAAGTTGCTTCAGTGTCAGCAAACACATCATATCCTCACCAGCATTGTTAAACCTTTTTCAAGATGATGATCCACCGCCATTCCTTCCAGGAAAGAAGGAACATTCACCCAGTCCTGATCTGAGCTTCATCTCATTTCACCCTCACCCCAGCACTGTGAGCCAGGGACCAGCTGTTATCCCATTTCACAGATGACAAAACATGCCCAGGGTGGGTGAGGGCCCTTCAGGGGTCAGATCACCAGACAAACGGGTGGAGTGTTTCTTCCTGCAGGCTTGGGCTGTCTCATCCCAAAGGTCATTTTCTTTCTAGATTTCCAAAGTTCTCCCCTAGGGAGTATCACTGTTTATACTCATCGTTGTCTAGAAAGCAAGTCCTAATTGTATCTTGTAAACTAAACATGTGAGTTGGAGAGCACCTAGTACTTCAGTGGACAATGAACACCATTTCTGAGGCTCTCAAGTGCCAACCCCCACCCCCACCACACACACAGCAGAGGTCAGCGTCCTGCCTTGAGGCTCGGGGGCCTCTCAAGCAAACCGGGTAAGCCGCCCACCTCCCCTCAGCATGCACACGTCTTCATTCTACTCCTAGGTAAGGGACTTTTTGCAAATGTAGGAAATATTTTTTTCGTATTTCACACAATCAAAATCACATGCAACATCTCTAAAAGGAAAAATCAGAGCTTTAAAAAGCAAGAGGGGGACTTCCCTGATGGTCCAGTGGTTGAGACTCCAGGCTTCTAATGCAGGGGCTGCAGGTTGGATCCCTGGTCGGGGAACTAAGATGCCAAATGGCCAAGAAATCAAGACACAAAACTAAAAAGCAGCAGAGATAAACCATGGCCATCATATCAGAAGGAGAGGAGTCTTATGATTTGTTGGTAAATGTATCTGTGTCATTTCTGCCCAGTTCCAGAGGCTCCCCCTTTTGCGATCACTGAGGGAAAGACACTTCTGAGCATTTGCTGGTTTCTGTTCCAGGTGTGCGAATATCCTGATGGGACCAAGTCTCTGAAACTGGGAGACTTCGGGCTGGCCACTGTGGTGGAAGGCCCACTGTACACCGTCTGCGGCACCCCAACTTACGTGGCCCCTGAAATCATTGCTGAAACCGGGTATGCCTCCTGGGGGGTTGGATTAGTGCTTGGACTCTGGGAACAGGTATATAGCCACGACTGCCGCTGTGGAGTCACGTGCCTCCCGGGAACATGGGGGGCGGGAGAGGCTGGTCCCTGCACTGTGACTTTGATCCCAGGAGCTCCACTTTGTGCTTGTACTTCCAAGAGCCCTGGGGCCTGGACCCCTGTCCCAAGGCCAGTCTTGGAATCCAGATAGTGGCGAGGTTGGGAGAAGAGCAGACTCCTTTGTCCAAAGGGTGGTTCATTCATCTGCATGAAACGAGTGGTCTGGTACTGAAAGGCCTTTTCCCCTAACAAACCAAGGCACGTGCTCCAGTCCTGTGGCGGGTTCACGGGAGTAGCGTCCTGTCTCTCCTCCCACCCGCTCTGTTTCCCCAGCTATGGCCTGAAGGTGGACGTCTGGGCGGCTGGCGTGATCACGTACATACTGCTCTGTGGCTTTCCTCCCTTCCGAAGGTCAGTGGCTCTTCAAGTGACCATCTCTGAACTGTAAACTCTCTCCCTTTGATCGGGAAGCAGACATTCTACTCCTGGCAATCGGGACCGGAAACAGGTCAATAAAAATGTCAGAAAAAAAACTGTATAAACACTGCTCACTTTCCAATCTTAATTTACAACCTATTAATGTACATTCCATGTCCGCACTTTTGAGGCGGCCCAGCCCTCTGCTCTGTGCCTGGTCCCCTGGGTTTCCCACGGCCACTCTTCCGTAAATCTCACCCCGCAGTCCAGTGTCTGTGATTTCCATTCCGTCTTTTTCGAGAGGAGTGAGGTTTAAAGATGCTCGCCAAGCGATCTGATCCTCCCAGGTAAGACTTTCTCTAGTTCTTAAGGGTTGGCTCTTCTACCTAATCTGACAGCTGTTTTTTAACAACTCGCTTTGCAGAGCATTTGACCTGGCTCTTGTAGACACAGGGAACTTGTTCTTTTTCAATTAATTTTGTCCGTTTATATACGATTTGGTTAAGGAGCATCACAAATACTTTCGGCGTTAACAGGCCTGGGAAGGGCAGATTGACTCTTTTTTTTTTTTTTGATGATTCAATGATTTGTGCTATCTGTATCATCATTTTTTTTTTTTTGTATTTATTTATTTTTTTACACGAACTCCCAAACATGAACCCCCCCTCCCACCTCCCACCCCACATCTGACTCTTGACGACCATACACTCACCTGCCGGGAGGACAGATGGCTGCACACGGGGTCAGGGTGTGTGGTGTGGACCCCTCAAGCGCTGCATGAACAGGGGTCATGTGGGGCTTCTCCGTAGTGTCTCTCTTTACCAGTGCCACCTCCCCGCCAAAGCACATGAACACTTTGAAGCAGATGTTAATCTAATGATGCATGTCTGATGATTTTCCTCTAACTTTTCTTGAATGCTGTTTTCCTTTTAATCTTTTCTTATGGTCATTTTACAACTGTTTGTAGAGTAGCTACAATGGGCCACGCATCGATCTAAGTTCTGGGAATCAAGTGGGATTCAAAACTTACTCTGTAAGGCCATAGTGTTTTATAGTGTGTAGTCAGTCAGTAAGTGAAAAAATAGATTTATTTCTTCCCTCTCTCCTCCCACATTTTATTATAAAAGCTTTTTATTATAGAAGCTTTATTATAAAAGCTTTTATTAAAGCTTTTTATTATAAAAGCTTTCCAACATACAGAAAAGTACAAAGATACGACATTTATCTTTTTAAAAAATGATCTATTTTTAAAATATATATTTTTAACACTGGGTCTTGGTTGTGGCATGTGGGATCTAGTTCCCTTACCAGAGATTAAACCTGGGCCCCCTATATTGGGGGGCATGGAGTCTTAGCCATTGGACCACCAGGGAAGCCCCTAATGATCAGGTTTTAGTTGAGTTGAATAGCTGGTTTTATTTTGTTTTTGTTTTGCTCACATTAAATACAGGAATAACACAGATGTCAGTCTCTACTTTTGAGAGGCTTATTGGTTTGGAAACACAGCATGAGGATATTGATCAAGCAGAGTAACTGAGCATGAGTTCATGCCAAGTTGAGGGCAGGTTCAGCTGAGCACTGGAAATCACAAAAGGTTTAATGAGAGATACGACATTGGAGAGGGACCTCATCCTCGTGGCGTGGTTTGGATTTCTTTAGGTGGAAGGCTCTTTCCGTCTGGCCATCCATCAACATCTTGGTTTTCCACTGAGGTCATTGCCAAGGTGGGTTATTCAGACTGTAGGATATGACATATCTGTTAGTTTTTACTGAAGGATAGATTTGTTCTAAAAGTAGGGGTATGAATCATTCTGGGGATCGACTGAGCCATTCTCTTGCCCTGGGCTGGCTTAGCGGGAGCCTGAGGTCCAGTGTAGCTCACTCACATGCCTGGTAGCGGCCCAGTGTCAGCTGGGACCACAGATCTGACTTAGCCACGTGCCCTCCAGCATCAGAGAGCTAGCGTGGGCTTCACGTGGTGGTGCCAGCTTCCTCAAAGCGGCAAAAGAGAGCAAGTTCCCTGCCCGAGGACCGTCCAGATCTCTGCCTGCCTCACATTTCTTGATTAATGTCCCATTGATCAAATGAAATCAGATAGCTAAGCCTGAGGTAAATGTGGGAGAAGTTTGTGTCCATAGAAGGAGGGAAGTAATTTGGGGCTATTTTTACAGTCACATGGTACCCTAGCTGGTTTCAGTGATGACTTGCTTTGGGAACCAGTCAAGGGCAGAGGATAGAGTGGTTTGATAGCAGGTAACCCAAGGGCCTGAGGCTTCCCTGGTGACTCGGTAAAGAACTTGCCTGCCAATGCAGGAGATGTGGGTTCTGTCCCTGGGTCAGGAATAGCCACTGGGGAGAGAAATGGCAACCCACTCCAGTATTCTTGCCTGGAGAATCCCATGGACAGGAGCCTGCCGGGCTGCAGTCCATAGCATCGCAGAGAGTCAGACACACCTGAGCAACCAACCACCCATGACAAATCCAAGGGCCATTTACAGCAGTTTCCCTCCTTGGTTAACCCAAGCTGAGAGCAGTTGGAAAAAGGTATGGAGGAGCATTTGTAGAGGAATGTGTGCTCACAACTCCCTCTAGTGTCTCCACCTGCCAATGCAGGCTAGAAGTTTTTTTTCTTTGACTTCTTTTTACTGTTGAACAAAAGAGAGACTCGAATTAACAATAGCATCTATTGTTACCTGTTACCTTGGTCTCTCTGTGGGATCTTCAGATCAGTCTGGCTAATCAAAAGCAGTAGAAGTATATTCTGAAAGCTGCTGCCTTAGAGGTTATATTCAGAAGCTGGTCCTATAACTCTAGATAGCTTACCTTTGAAAATGTTTTCCCTCTCTCATATCATGTTGTGATGAAAGAGAATTTATTATGTTACGTGTTAGTTGTGGAAGCATCTTCATAGCAAAGAGAGACATTCTGGATAGATTTTATAACCTACTATAATATAAAATATTTACTACATATTTTGTATATCATATATATCAAACTATGGAAATGGTCCTTTAAATAATGATAAATGACTATGGTTTAAGATTAAGCAAATCTGCATAAATTTGCTTCTAAAATAAAAGTCTTTCCACAGATATCTCAAAATATTTTCATTGTTTTCTAAAAAAGATTAATTGAACACAAAGCTTTTTAATTAACATTGCTCCTTGGAATTGACAGTTTGAGCTTCTTTAATTCGATCATTTCCCGTTCTTTTTTCAGGATTTTCAGGCACTAGTCCTAGGCTGACATGTAACATTTCATTGTTACTGAGAAGAATGTTGCTTTTCCAGGGTTTAGGTATTGCCTAAGGAAGTCTGTTCTTAGGGCCACTGATAATAAATAATACTTGCCTGACTATCCTGAGATATTTGATGTTTCTCTTAAACACACACCCATACCCCCTTTAAGTGAAATGTTTTGCACATCATTTGTGAAGTAGCTTACGACATTTTTCACCTTTAACACCTCGGCACTGGAAAGAGTGTGTACACAGAGTCTTCCGCTGTTTTCAGTTTTTCTTACTGGGCACTTCCAGACTTACAGCACTATACTGTTTGAGAATTAAAAACTGGCTCAGATGGTAAAGCTTCTGCCTGCAATGGGGGAGACCCGGGTTCAGTCCCTGGGTCAGGAAAATCCCCTGGAGAAGGAAATGGCAACCCACTCCAGTACTCTTGCCTGGAAAATCCCATGGATGGAGGAACCTGGTAGGCTACAGTCCATGGGGTCACAAAGAGTCGGACACGACTGAGCGACTTCATTCACTGAAGCATCTCAGCCAGACTGTAGTGTATACATGTGTTAACCCACCCAGGGGAGGTTTCATCAGAGGAACTTTTATTCTGTGATGAGTGAGAAGGGTGCATTCTCCGCAGGTCTGCTCTGGCGAGGACCGCCAGAACCCCAGGGCTCTCGCAGTTCACAGCACGGGTCCTCAGGGTGCCCCTGTAATTGCCCAAAACCTGGGGTTGTGTTGTCGACTCAGGCTATTTTGCCAAGAACCTAAATCCTGCAGACACACACCCAATGTTTTAGCTGTTTGTTAACGAAATAAAGACTGTGTGTATTAACAGAAGCTATTTGAGATTCCAGAAGACCAAGAGGGAGATGGCATGCCCCCATAGAGAGGAATGGCTAAAAAGAACGGTTCTGGAAATGGGTGACTTGATATATCTTCTAACATTGTCTCCTGGGGTCCTCTGATTTTCTGAAAGTTTCCATAAAATCCCATTGTGTTTTTTTTTTTTTTTATGGATGGAGGAACCTGGTAGGCTACAGTCCATGGGGTCACAAAGAGTCGGACACGACTGAGCGACTTCATTCACTGAAGCATCTCAGCCAGACTGTAGTGTATACATGTGTTAACCCACCCAGGGGAGGTTTCATCAGAGGAACTTTTATTCTGTGATGAGTGAGAAGGGTGCATTCTCCGCAGGTCTGCTCTGGCGAGGACCGCCAGAACCCCAGGGCTCTCGCAGTTCACAGCACGGGTCCTCAGGGTGCCCCTGTAATTGCCCAAAACCTGGGGTTGTGTTGTCGACTCAGGCTATTTTGCCAAGAACCTAAATCCTGCAGACACACACCCAATGTTTTAGCTGTTTGTTAACGAAATAAAGACTGTGTGTATTAACAGAAGCTATTTGAGATTCCAGAAGACCAAGAGGGAGATGGCATGCCCCCATAGAGAGGAATGGCTAAAAAGAACGGTTCTGGAAATGGGTGACTTGATATATCTTCTAACATTGTCTCCTGGGGTCCTCTGATTTTCTGAAAGTTTCCATAAAATCCCATTGTGTTTTTTTTTTTTTTTCCTTCCTTTCCATTGTGTTTTTAGGCACATTCTTTTCTCATTTTTAAGGCGAGATGAGCTGAGTTAAGTCAGTAGAGAGGTGACAGTGAAAAGGAAAGAACATCAAACGCCTAGAAAAGAACAGTCTGTGCTCACTCGAAGCACATCAGTTTCTCGGGGAGCAGGGCTTACAACCGTCACTCTGAGTGCTGCATGGCATCATGAAGCAGCAGTGTCGATTCCGCTGAGCTTGGTTTGATGTGACGAACGTTCACAGAGCTCACAAACTGCTCTTCTTCCTAGAACAGGAGTGAGGCAGCCACCTCCTCACACAGCCCCAGAGGCTGTCTCTGGACACTGCCCTGAATCACCTGTTTCTAGGGATGCCACACTCACCATTGCAGACCCTGGAGGACTGGTAGTGTGGCCAGGCTCCTGTGCAGGAGGCTGGGCAGGGTCCCACGTGAGCACGCTGAGCAGCGCGTGGGGCTGAAACGTTGCATCCTCGCCAAGTGATCAGGGCTTCCCTAGTAGCTCAGTTGGTATAGAACCACCTGCAGTGCAGGAGACCCCGGTTCAATTCCTGAGTCAGGACGATCTGCTGGAGAAGGAAAGGGCTGCCCACTCCAGTACGTTTCCCTGGTGGCTCAGATGGTAAAGTGTCTTCCTGCAGTGTGAGAGACCTGGGTTCGATCCCTGGGTCTGGAAGATCCCCTGGAGAAGGAACTGGTAACCCGCTCCATTATTCTTGCCTGGAAAATCCCATGGATGGAGGAGCCTGGCAGGCTGCGGTCAGTGGGGTTGTAAAGAGTCGGACACGACTGAGCGACTAACACACTTACTTGCCGAGTGAGACTGAACTTCCGCTCCTGGGTTTTGATCTTGACTCCAGCAGCCCATCCTGAGTTTTCTTCTAGGCTTTGCAGTGGCCTAGAGAGCTAGTGACTTGCTTCCCACTCTGGCCATGGGTGTGTCCACCAAGGGAAGGGGCCGCGTGGCTGTGGGGATGCACTTTTCTGGGAGGTAGGGGGTGTCCAGTTTCCTGAATTTTTCCCAGCAGTATTTCTGCATTTCCCTGGCACTGTCCATCGAAAATCAAGTCATCTTTTTAGACATCTGTGTGCAGGTGTACCTCTGAGGGAGGCAGGCAGGGAGGGGTGCCCACCTAGGGGGCCTGCACCCCTGCAGTTCTAGTGGGTGTCCTCAGATGATGGGCTTTTTCTCTCAAACTGAGCTTCAGTGAAAGGTTTCAAAGGGGAGCGCGTTCACTGAGAGTGTTTATCCAGACTCTGAACTCCTTATAACTTTCCCATGTGTTGGCTGCTTCGCTGATCTTTGGCTGTTTGTTGGGAAAGTAGAAGGGGGAAGGACACAGAGATCTGACTCGGGTTTGCTGCTTCCCCCACTTACCGTTATACCATGAATGACTGAGGGCAGATGCCGAGCTTCTTCTTTTTTTTTTTTTTTTTGAAATGAGGACTTACATTTTTTGTGGATTCCATTTTTTCTTGAGTCTTTGTTTTTTGTGGAAAAATACAGGTAACCTAAAATCTATCCCTTGAACCATTTGTAAGTGTGCAGTTTCAAGTGTGAAGTGGTATTAAATACGTTTAAACCATTGGGTAAGTCTCACCGCCGCCCATCTCCAGAACATCTTTGTCTTCCCACGCTGAAACCTGGTACCCACCATACAGCGTTCTTGCATCTCTGCTCCTCTCTCTCTGCCCTGCTCCTCCTTTCTCCACCACCCACCCTCCTCCCCTTTCTCGCTGATTCCCAGGCCCCTGGAAATGTTCCTTGGTTCATCACCTAGAAGGCAGAGTGTGTCATCCCAAGCACGGTTGAGGTGCACAGCCAAGCTGTGAAATGCCCACGCCAGAGACACTGGACTCCCCTGTCCCCCGTCCCCGTGAGCTTTTCATCACAAAGCCGAATGGTGACCTGACCCTTCTGTTTCTCTGTCACTGACTCAGTGAGAACAACCTCCAGGAAGATCTCTTCGACCAGATCTTGGCCGGGAAGCTGGAGTTCCCAGCCCCTTACTGGGACAACATCACAGACTCAGCCAAGGTACCCATCCCGGCCTGTCCTGGGGAGCAGCGGTGTGTCAAGGGGCCCCTGCCTGTCCCAGGGGGCAGCGGTGTGTCGAGGGGGGCTGTCATGTCGAGGGGCCCCCGCCTGCCCCGGGGGGCTGTCCTCGTGTCGAGGGGCCCCCACCTGTCCCGGGGGGCAGCAGTGTGTCGAGGGGGGCTGTCCTCGTGTCGAGGGGCCCCCGCCTGCCCCGGGGGGGCTGTCCTCGTGTCGAGGGGCCCCGCCTGCCCGGGGGGCTGTCCTCATGTCGAGGGGCCCCTGCC
>SJYX01020147.1:121498-143227 GCA_006410675.1 Oreotragus oreotragus
TGCCCAGGCCAGGGGCCCCTGCCTGCCCCGGGGGGCTGTCTTGTCGAGGGGGCTGTCCTCGTGTCGGGGGCCCCTGCCTGCCCCGGGGGGCTGTCCTGGGGCTGTCGCCGCTGTTGTTGTTGAGCTCGGGGTCTGTCTGCACGTGTGGCTCACCCCGCAGCGTGGGGCCTGAAATACTTCGGCGGATTCTGAAAGCTGGCCTGGCTGTCTTCCCAGTGTTCCGAGGCCTCCCCCTTAGGGCTCACGGACGCTTCTCTAAGGCCTCCCCGGGTGACCCTTCATTTGTGTGAGAGCTGTGTCATAGCCCCCCTCAGCCTGCAGGCATGGCCCCGTGTGGCCTGTGGCGCTGCCAGCATGGGCAGCTCCGTAGCACCGGGCTGTGGGTGACGCCGGTGCCCAGAGCCCGTAGGAGGGGACACCGTGGTTTGTGTGGACTCGGGCGAGACCTCTCGTCTCGGTGCTGCTGACAGGGCGGCTGTGCCTGCCTCGGAGGCCTGGGGAGGCGGCGGTGTGAGCGCTTCTGCGTCCAAATACCGAGCAGCGGTGCTGGCTGTTCCCTGAAGCACTCAGTGCAAACTCAGGGTTCCTGTGTCTGTTGTTAGTCACCCCACTTCTGTCCCCTCTGGCCTCTCCTCTCTTTCTTCCCAGGAATTAATCAGTCAGATGCTTCAGGTCAATGTTGAAGCGAGGTGCACAGCAGGACAGATCCTGAGTCACCCCTGGGTGTCCGTAAGTACCCNTGTTCCCTGAAGCACTCAGTGCAAACTCAGGGTTCCTGTGTCTGTTGTTAGTCACCCCACTTCTGTCCCCTCTGGCCTCTCCTCTCTTTCTTCCCAGGAATTAATCAGTCAGATGCTTCAGGTCAATGTTGAAGCGAGGTGCACAGCAGGACAGATCCTGAGTCACCCCTGGGTGTCCGTAAGTACCCACGTCTGCAGGGAGCCGACGTCTCTGTGTCCTGTGGCCACAGTGGGCTTCCTTGCCTGGGCTGTGGTGCAGACCAAGTTCTGGGTCCCCGTCCTGTGGCAGATTGAGCGTCCTTTTCCGTAATGAGCAAGCGGCATGCAGCCTGCTCTCTGGCAGGACACGGTGGCGCCAGGCTCCCTCTGTGAGTGGCCGGGCTCATCATGGTCTCTGCAGGCTGCGGCGTCGTCACCTGTGAGGTGCGGGGATTGGCCAGGATGCTCTCTGCGGACCTCTTTCTGTCATCCTGGGGTTTGAGCGTCTTCAGAGCTTGCCCAGAGATGAGCCTGTGTCAGAGCCTGATCTCTGCCTTCCTGGCACGTGGTCACGGGAGCGCTCCTGCTCCCGGTGGGGTGGGCGTGAGCCGTGCGGAGGATGTGTGGTGTTCAGGGAGTCCTCTGAGCGTGGGCAGTGCCTCAGGGCCTAGGTGAAACNGGGAGCGCTCCTGCTCCCGGTGGGGTGGGCGTGAGCCGTGCGGAGGATGTGTGGTGTTCAGGGAGTCCTTTGAGCGTGGGCAGTGCCTCAGGGCCCAGGTGAAACAGTCCACACCAGGGGAGTCTGGGTCCCCCTCAGTCCTGGGAGCCTGGGGGCAGTGGCATTAACGCCGGGGCTCTTGCTGACTTCGGGGGCGCCATGTGTACCTCGGCCACCCAGGCTGTGTCCCCCACATTCTGACAACTCCATTCAGACTTTCTGGGTCCTGTTATGTGACTTGGTTCTTGGACCAAGTAGCTGAGATGCCGCATTTTTTTTATTGAGTGATAAAGACTAGACACTACCTGCATTCTTGACTAAAATGATAATTTTGATGTTTCCATGGGCAGGATCTGTACTACATTAGGTGGCATTAGTGCTGTGGAGGACAGTCTCTGAGCCCTTCTGCCCTCTCCTCAGCGCACTCCACACCTCAGGAGGGAGGTGCACGGCAGAGAGTCCTTCCAGGGGGTAGGGGACCGCCCAATAGCAGTCGTTATTTTCAGTTACTTGACTTACACGGTTCCCCAATCTCACGGCTCAGATGGCCCATTAGGAGGAGACGGCGGGAGTGATGGATGGTGTGTGACTGCTGAGGAAGAGACAGCGTGGACCCGAGACTCAAAATCCGTGTCTTTGATTCTTTTCTGTAGGATGACGCCTCCCAGGAGAATAATATGCACGCTGAAGTAACAGGTAAACTCAAACAGCACTTTAATAACGCGCTCCCCAAACAGAACAGCACGACCACCGGGGTCTCCGTTATCATGGTGAGTGGGGCATGTGGTCCGCCCTGGGGCAGCTGCAGGTCCCGCCTGACTGCTCAGCTGACAGTGAACCTTGCCGGGCCAGCAGCCCAGCGCTCCCCTCGCGTGGCCCTGGAGCCTTCCGGGCTCCTCCCTCCACGGCAAGGATGGCCTGGCATGTGAAGGGCAGTGTGTGGCCGGCTCCCAGTCCGCGGGTCCTGGGATCAGAGGGTGTGCAGGTTCCAGCCGAGCCAGACTGCAGGGCCCTGGGCCCGGGGCCCCTCCTCTTCTCCTGGGCTCCGTGGGCCCTGGGCTGTGGCGTCTGTCCGAGCTCTGCTTCCCCCCTAGAGAGGGCTCCCCAGCCAGGCGGGACTTGCTGCCAAAGGCAGCAACTCCCCGACTACTCAGGGCTTCACAAATAGATTATTTGAGCCGTGAATGATTCTTTGGGACTGGGGATAAGAAACAGCATTAAGCAAATTCCACTTTTAAAAAAATCAGTATTTTGTGATTTTTAAAAGTTCAGAAGAATGAAAAAAAATTGGGTTTTTCAGGTTTGGTAAAATTTTATGAGTAGTAACACAGATCCCTATATTTTGTCAGATCTTCCTCCTAAAGTGTTTTTGAGGCAGCTTACCTAAATCCATAAACACAGCAAATGGAAAATGGCATTAAAGTACGTGAAGTAACATGAAAGTAGGTCAGGGAGCGGGAGAAGATGGCACAAAAGATGAAAGTGAGTCAGAAGTGTGGCCAGCAGCCCTCCTACCAGCTGTCCAGACCCTGTCCTCGCTCCTGTGAGCCGTGGAGCTGGGCCCGGGGGCCCCCTGCTGCCCCCCCTGCCCATAGGATCGGGAGCAGCAGGCTTCCCGGGGAGAGGCAGGCTTTCTCTGGAGGTGGGGACCCAGAGCCGGACAGCGGGTGACGGGCCTTCCCCCCGCTCCATCACTCTGGCCTCAGGACGGACCCTCTCCCTCTGGAAAGGCTGGTTTCCCTGGGAAACTGGGAGGAAACAGTCACTTATTCTCGCAGCTCGTTGCACCTCCGATCCTTCCCTTGGAGGCCTGGGTGCAGGTGGGGGTCTGGGGGAAGCCCGCTGCTCTGTCCCGGGCTGGGGGGCCCACTCTCCACCCTGGGTACCCCTTGCCTCCTCCCCTGCCAGGCTGCAGGCCCCCCGGTGGCTCTGGGTCAGACGAGCGGGAAGGCCTCTTGAGCTGTGGTTTCCCGGGATCTCAGTAGTGTCCCGCCAAAAGCCTGAGGCAGTCGGAGCTGTCACAGAGCGGCAGCTGGACCCTGCGAGGAGAGCCGCCCTGCCTGAGCCGCGGCAGGAGAGCCTTCTCTGAGTCACCGCTGCCCGGGCTCGGGTCACAGCCCTGCCTCCAGCCCGCCGTTAGGCAGCTCCCGGGGAAATCTAGAAAAACCTGAAGCATCATGAACTGCCACACTCACCATGTAATAAAAAACCTTAAGAGTTAGCACACTTTAATAACTACACGTGAATTAAGCTTCCTAGTCTCCTAGAGGAAGAAACTTTATAGCATTTGCCCGGAGCTCACAAGAGCTGCCCCCTCATCCCCTGGGTCACCTGTTGACTCACGGCCCAGACTCGGGGCCTGAGGCCCACCAAGGTTCTGGAACGATCGGCCCTTTTGCCTTTCGGCCCAGTATAGGCTCTGTTCTGGATGAGGATAATCCAGGCCCTCTCAGAACCTACGTCTTGGGGTTTACAAAATGGCTTTTTTCCATTTGCTGATGAAGTTCAAGCATTGTGTCAAACTCCTGACCTTTAACAGGATGTTTGCGTGAATGAACGCTGCTTTATTATTTGTGAGTCTAGCAGTGATTGTGAGCATTGTGTCTTCACGTGTGTATTGTCTTGTTGGGCATGTTGGCAGGGCTCCATCTCACCCCCTACCCCGTTCCCCACATAACTCTGCACCTCCTTAGCTCTGGGGAGGTGCTGGCTGACCCATGAGGTCCAAAACCCATGGGGGAGCCAGGAACACTTGTGGAGGGACCGGTTCTCCACAGCCAGAAAGCCAGCCTTGGAATCTGGCTTGTCCCACGTGGGCCTCCTTGGGGAGGGCATCCATCCTCACCCGACAGAGGCCTGGCCCGGGCGTGGCTGTGTCCCGGCAGCTTGCAACGTTCCCGAGTCATCAGTCATCCCCCCCGCAGCCCCCGACCACCACCACCTTCAGCATTACTCTGTGTGTGTCTCCTGCCCTTGGGGACAGTTTCAAATGTTTTCTTAAAACTCCTGATTCACACACAGCTCTTCCTGGTATGTACATGTTCTCCTATCTGGGGCATGTAAGGCCCGGGTGGTTTCCTGCTGATATAAACAGCAGTGGGAACAGTGTATCAGTGCCCTGAGGCGGGACCCTCTGGTTGGGTTTGGTTCTCTTAGAACCCGCAGGGTTGGAGCCTGGGGCTCCGGCGGGGAAATGGTAGGACAGGAATGGTAGATCACGGCGAGCAAGTCAAGTTGATGGTGTTGCCTGCCTTTTGTTTGACAGTTTGACTTGACAGTTTGAGAGACACTTCAGAGTTTCACTGTGTACCCCGCTGAGACTCTGGGGACCCCGGAGCAGCGTTCTGGTATTCACGTGCTGTGCTTCCTCAGAGCGGCCTCTAATTCTCAGCCCCTCTTATCTGCATGCTTCTCTCAGACTTTGACAGCAGCGTCCAGCTCTCAGCTTCTCGTGGGTGCAGGCCTCCTGTACCTACTCATTTTGGCCAAACACACCCGTGAAAACTTTACTTAGAACTCTTCCGCTTGCCACATCACCTTGCTTCCTAGACCCAAAGCTGGTGAGGGCACGGGAGAGGACCCCAGTCATTCTCCTGCTAAAGACTGTCTCTCACTGAGGTGCAAATGTGTGTCTTTTGGTGGACGACAGCATTAAGATGGGAGCCTCTGGGAAAGCTTCGGTTCTTTCTGCAAGCACTGAGGCACTGTCCTCAGTAAGACAGTGTGCAGTCGGCTAGTATTTGGGATGGGAGAATGCTAGAGGACAGGGTTTTGGTTTAAGCTGGGCTTGTGGTTTCGGATTGCACTTGCATTCACTCTAACTTGTCCTGAGAGGCTTAAGGAAAGGCCCTGCACCTGCAGAGCGGGCGCAGGGCCTCGCCCAGAAGAGGCCATGATGGAAAAGGGAATTAGTGATAAGAAACCCCTTGAGGCTGCACTTTGTAGCCTCGTAGCTGACTCGAGAAAGGATGGATTCAAAAGGAGTGCTTCCTCACTCGGGGGACTGTGCTCCTTTCGGGGGGGACGCTGGGAAGGCTCGGGGCTTAATTTAAGTTAGACAAAACTGTTTCGACTGTGTTGCTTCTGTTGAAAGTAAGTCCAGTTTCTGTCCCCGCTTCTCTCCCCGCGCCTCGCGCCTCTCCCGCCGCCTGCATTGCTTCCCTCTGGCTAGGCCCAAGGCGACGGTATGTACTAACTGCACCGCTCTGCTTCCTCCCGCTGCACACGTTCATGTTCTCGCCGGGAAGAGAAGAGGAGAAATAACTCTGGGGATGTTGGTGTCTTTGGCCCAGGGGAGGCTTTTGGGTGGAAAATGGCGGAAGAAGTGCATGTTCCGTGTTTTCCCTGAGGGGGTGGCCTGGCCTCTGCTCACACTTAGTGCTCCGAAGCTTGTTAAGGTGCAGGGCTGAGTTTCTGATTTGGCTTTTCCCCGGTTACCTTTTCTCCAGGAAGCGGAAAGTGCCCTTGGCAGTCACTGAGTGTTCAGGAAGGGCCTGTGGATAACACCTGTCTTCCAGTCTGCCCCAAGGGCCCTGCAGGCAGCCGCCAAGGCCTAGGAAGCCCCGATTGTTCATGTTTTCTCCAGGCACTTTTTTCCCTTCCTGGAGTCCTGGAAGAATCGATGGTTCCTTTCCCCTCAAGGTGGTTAGCCGGCAAGAAAAGGACGTCTGGTCTACGTGCCTTTCAGCTAAAGGTGCTGAGACCCAACAGAGCCCCCTGTTTGGAAGACCTGACGAGAGGGCGCCTGGCCTGGCCTCCCTAGCCAAGCAGCAGTCCTCATACCCCTCAGAGGAGGAGGCAGGCAGGCCAGTTCCCAGCTCCAGGCTAGGGTCAGAGCAAGGGGACGTCTGTGCCCCTGGAGCAGGGGAAAGTGAGAGTGTTAGTCGCTCAGTCATTTCCTGCTCTTCGCGATTCCATGGCCTGTCGCCCACTAGGCTCCTCTGTCCATGGAATTCTCCAGGCAATAACACTGGAATGGGTTGCAATGCCCTTCTCCTGGGGATCTTCCCTACCCAGGGATTGAACCCTGGTCTGCATTAGAGGCAGATTTTTTTCTTTTTTTTTTTTTACCGTCTGAACCACCAGGGGGAGCAGGTCACAACCCTTGGGTGTGTGAAGACACCCCACAGAAGGAGAAGGCCAGGGAGGAGATGCTGGAGGCTGGAGAGATGGGCGATGTCTTTACACCCTGCATTCCCAGGCTTTCCATAGATTGCCGCCAGTGCGGCGGTGGCTTCGGGGCGGGGCGGGGGGTAGGTATTATGGATGACATGACTTAACCTTTCCAGTCTCCCGATGAGGAACCTTCTTTAGAGGAGTTAGCAGTCAGGTGCCTTGCATTCCCGTGCGGTTTGCTCTTTGTCCAGGACGCTTCTGGGCTCAGATCCCAGAGGCTCCGGCTGGGGCCGTGGGAGCAGAGGCCGCGGTGAGGGGTGGCGGGACTGCCGGGCCGACGGGGGCGCCGCTGGGCCGCCGGCGTTACTTCTCCTCTCCTGTCCCGCCCTGCATGCTCGGCGCGCCCTGCTCACTCGCGCTGCCCGGCGCAGGCGGCGGGCTCACGCGTCTTCGTCTCCCGCTCTCTCCCCAGAACACGGCTCTAGATAAGGAGGGCCAGATCTTCGGCAGCAAGCTTGGCGCCGATGGCGGCCGGCCCAGCCTGGAGCCCGACGCCCCGGCGCCCGCCGCGCCCCCGGAGCCGCCCCCGCACCCCGGGCCTCCCGCCCCCGCCCCGGGCCGCGAGCGGGCGGGGACGTGGCGCCGCCACCGCGACTGACCGGCCGCCCGGCGCAGCTCCGCACGCCGCCCGGCCGGGCGCCTCCGGGGCCTGGAGGGGCCTGTAAGCGTCGGCTTCGGGGACGGTCCTCGGGGCGGCGGCTTTGAGTACTCCGCCTTTTGTGTTCAGTGGACGTTGGACTGCATCGCCAGGAGACTGTGCAACTTCGATCCGGCATCCAGCACATTTTTATAGAAACGCTTCGGATGAACTAAGGTCTCTATTTAAGTAAACTTGGAGGGCTCCTTTTTTCCCTCTCTTTAAAACAGCTCAGAACTGTATCTGACCCTTCGTGGGCACCCTTCCTCTGCTGCTGGGGCTCGGGGGCCGGCTTCCAGCGGAAGTCCTGGGCCCCCGGTGGACCCCCTGGTCCCAGCTCTCGCACTCAGCCATTTCGGGGTCTTGCAGGTGCGGGATGCGGGGCTCACGTCAGAGGACCCCGGGTCTGGACTTGGGCATAGACCCCCAGAAAGGCCGCTGCTTCCTCCACGACGTGCGTTTCCTCGGCTCTTCCCACGTGCCCGGGACGTTGTCCTTGGGGATTTTCGAGGAGAGGCGGGTGCATGTGCGTCGCCGGCGGGCTTCCTTCTCCAGGTCCGACTGCGGGCACAGCAGGACCGACGTGAGCCCCTCGGAGCCCCCCAGCCTCCCTGCTCCTCGGCGGCAGCGGGGAGAATCCCAGGACGCGCGGGCATGGTCGGGACTGGGCAGGAAGGTGCCTGCAGACGCCCTCTGTTCCTAACCTTCTGGAAGGCTGCTGGCAGTCTTCCCTTTTTTCCACCACCCTGCTGTTTTTAACGACTGTACATAATCAGTGTATTTGTTTTCCCTGCTCATCTTCTAAAGGGGTGAGCCTGTAGTTCCTGCTCACTGTTAGACTTTTGTCCCCTCCCAGTGTATCCAATAAACTCTTCCTTCTTGAGAAGTAGTAGTCAGGGTGGGCAGAGGTTCCTGTGTGGCTGTTTGCATTGCAGAGTGTGTGGTCAAAGCGACGCCCGCCAGGGCCGGGTTCTGGAAGGTACCAGTGTTTGCTTTCGTGTTGGGGACATGGCTGGGAGGAGAGGTGCTCGGGAAGAACACACGGAGGTGCACTGGATCCAGGTGTATTTGATCACAGGTGCAAAAGCACACAGCCAGGGCTCCAAAGCCGACAGGGATGATTGGCGTACAGCACAGGTCTCTGATGGAACCCGGGATGGGAAGGCCGTGCTTTCCAAGAAACGGGGAGTCGCCAACATTCTTGTTTCTCTGTGTCTGTCTCTTTCAGAGACTGTGCCGTCTCTTGTCTCTGCTTTTTTTCAGTGTATTTTGGCCCTTGATTTCTGTTCTCTGATGACAGCCACTTGCTTGGGCTTAGCCTGGAACTGCTCTGTCTCCAGCTTCTCAAGTCCATACAGCTCCATGGCTTGAAGTCATCTCTTCAGCTTTGGATTACTTCATCCCCATTGCTGTGTGATGATTTCTCGCTGGGCTGAGCCAAACCAGAGGCGGGTGACAGAATGCAGATGGGCGTCAGGGGATGCAGGCTTCAAGAGGAGGGTGGTGATGGGCAGGTCCAGAACATTCTGTCGCTTTCCTCACTAGTTAAAGAGCAAGATTTTTCTTTTACAGCTTCTAAGAGAAAAATGTTAATGAAAGTGAAGAGGGACTTCCCAGGGGGTAAAGACTCTGCCTGTCAATGCGGGAGACACAGGTTTGATCCTTGGGAAGATCGCCTGGAGTTGGAAATGGCAATCCACTCCAGTATTCTTGCCTGAAAAATCCCATGGACAGAAGAGTCTGATGGGCCACAGTCCATGGGGCGGCAGAGAGTCACCCACGACTGGGTGAGCATGGAATGGACGCGAAGAGCTAATGCAACAGGAGAAAAATGAAAATGGAGGAATGATGGAGCGAGGCTGTTAGTGCCAGAAACTCGACCCCATTGCTGGAACTGCGAGGTTCAAAGACATTTGCCAAAGACTTAAAGAACGTGGCCAGGGCAGTGCCAGTCACAGGCGAGAGGACGAGCCCCTCTGTCCACACGTGCTCCCACGCTCTGCGCCACACTCAATGGCCTGGGGACGGGAGTTGCCTGAGTCCAGGTGGAGGCCTGGCCTCGCAGTGAGCAGCTTTTCAGTAAATACCCTCATCCCACAAACACCCAGAGCGGTGAGTGGTGGTAAAGGAACTAGCCTAGAAGTTGTGTGACACACCAGGGTCACAGACGGGGCAGGAGACAGAGCCTCGCTGTGCTAGGTGAGGGCCTGGCGCCAGTGGCCAAGGAAGGGCTCCGCCAGCACGGGCAGCTTGTTCCTGGGCCCACACGTTCAGCAGACATTTATTGAGATCTTGTGCTGGTCTCAGGATCCAGACTAAATGCAGGTGCCCAGCTAAAGGGTTCCTCCGCACCTGCACAGTGGGAGAGGCGTGGGCTTGGGTTATAGTCAGTCCCTTCTTCCAGCAGGGGGATCTTGGCTACAGAAGAAAGCAAGGGAAGCGGTGACCTGCTGACGCCACTGGGGGGCGCCTGCTGGGCTCAGCCACGGGTAAGCCTGAGTTTGCCCCTCCTGAGTCAGGAAGATCCCCTGGAGAAGGGAAGAGCAACTGCCTCCAGTCTTCTTGCTTGGAGAATTCCATGGACAGAGGCTGGCAGGCTACAGTCCATGGGGTTGCAGAGGCCCAAGCGATGAGCACTTTCCCTTTGCTCAGAAAGGTTGCCATGAGATAAAAGTATATGGAATATACGGATTGGAAGCATTTGGCATCACTCCCCCCAGAATACCTGCATGAATGAGATTGTGAAATGAGAATCAGGAAACACCGAGGACAGACCCAAACAGATAAACCACACTGGGAGAGAGGGCGCTGGGCAGTGATGCTGTCTCGGATGAGGACCTCCAGAACAGTTGGCCATCCAGTGGAAATACAGTGTAAGCCACATCATTTATCCGATACCACATTAAAAAAAAAAAAGTAAAAAGGAACAGTTGAAATAAATTTTATAGCACAATTTAGCCAAATATATCTAAATATACCCAAAGTATTATTTCAACATGTAATCAACAGGAAGTCATCGGGATGTTTTCCCAGCACACTCCAGGCTGGACGCACATTTCAAACATGTGACAGCCTCGTGCCCCTCCCCCTGCCACACTGGACAGTGCGGCTCTAAAGAAAGACCGGGGCACTCAGTTTTCCTGCGTAGTTTGGCGTAGATGTGAATAACGGTGAAGACTCCTTAGTCACTGTTCTAAATTTTTTTTATTGGAGTATAGTTCCTTTACAGCGTTGTTCAGTTTCTGCTGTGCACTGAGATGAATCGGCTGTTGCGTAGACAGACACCCCCTTCCTCGGGAGCCTCCCTCCCGGGTCGGCACAGACGCCGCGCTGAGGCCCAGGTGCTGTGCAGCGGCTTCATGCCAGCTGGCCGTGTTACACGTGGTGGTGCGCATACGCAGCGCTGCCCCCTCAAATTACCCCACCCCCGCCTTCCTCCTGCCAGTGCCCACGCATCCATTCTCTGCATCTGCGTCTCCATTTCTGTCCTGCAGACAGGTACCATTTTTCTAGATTCCGTATATATATATATGCCTTAGTGTATGTTTGCTTTTCTCTGACTATGTATGACTCTCTAGGTCCATCCACATCAATACAATTACTCAATTTTATTACTTTTTATGGCTGAGTAATAGTCCATGGTATATAAGTCCCACGTCTTCTTCATTTATCTGTTCTAGGTTGCTTCCCTGGCCTCACTGTTGTGAACAGTGCTGCAGTGACTATCAGGGTACCCGCGTCTTTCTGAATTGTGGTTTTCTCAGGATTTATGCCCAGTAGTGGGATTGCTGGTTCTATTTTTAGTTTTTAAAACTCCATACTGTTCTCCATAGTGGCTGTATCAATTTATATTCTTACCAACTGTGCAAGAGGGTTCTTTTTTCCACACCCTCTCTAGCACTTGTTTATAGATTTTTTTGATGGCCATTCTGACTGCTGTGAAGTGATAACCTCATTGTAGTTTTGATTTGCATTTCTCTAACAATTAGTGATATTGAGCATTTTCCCATGTGTTTCTTGGCCATCTGTATGTACTCTGGAGAAATTTTTTTTTTTTTTTTTAAATTCTTTTCCCATATAGGCCATTACAATATTGAGTAGCATTCCCTCTGCTATGTAGTAGGTCCTGGTTAGTTTTTCATTTTATATATAGTGCATGAAGGTGAAGGTGAAGTCGCTCAGTTGTGTCCGACTCTTTGCTACCCCGTGGACTGTATGTAGCCTACCAGGCTTCTCCGTCCAGGGGATTCTCCAGGCAAGAATGCTGGAGTGGATTGCCATTTCCTTCTCCAGGGGATCTTCCCGACCCAGGGATCGAACCCAGGTCTCCCGCATTGAAGGCAGACGCTTTAACCTCTGAACCACCAGGGAAGCCCCTGGAGAAATTTCTATTTAGATCTTCTGCCCATTTTTTGATTGGGGCGTGTGTGTGTGTGTTTTACTATTGAGGTGCTTGTATATTTAGGGGGTTAACTTTGTCAGTTACTTCATTTGCAAATATTTTCTCCCATTATGAGGGTTTTCTGTCTTGTTTACGGTTCCTTTGCTGTGTAAAAGTTCTTAGTTTAAATTAGGTCCCATTTGTTTTTGTTTTTATTTTCATTAAGAGGTGGGTCAAAAAGGATCTTGCTGCAATTTATGTTGAAGAGTGTTCTGCCTGTTTTCCTGTAGGAGTTTTTATAGTGTGTGGCCTTACATTTAGGTCTTTAATCCATTTTGAGTTTATTTTTGTGTATGGTGTTAGGAAGTATTCTGATTTCATTCTCTTCCATGGAGTGGTCCTGTTTTCCCAGCACCACTTATTGAAGAGGCTGTCCTTTCTCCACCTTATATTCTTGCCTCATTTGTCCAAGGTGCCCGTAGGTGTGTGGGCTTCTCTGCTGTTTTAAACGGGATGGATTGATTTCAGGTGACCTCAGCAGGTGAGGGCACTGGTCCAAACCTGAGGTGTGAAATCAGAGCGTGAATCCTGTAGATTCAGTGGCCAAAGCCTTGGCGGTCACTGCCGCTCAAGAGAAATCCGGGCGAGGAGAAGCACGCTGAGCATCAGGTTATCCGGCGCTGACAGCCGCGTCCTGAGAAGCCTGTGCGGGTCTCGGGCAGGGCTCCATGCTGGGTGTGTGGTGCCAAGGAGCAACCACTGCTGCGAAGAAGGGGCGGAGGTTTAGAGCCCCTGCAGCCAAGGACTGGTGGCGAGGCGGCCAGGTGTCGGCTACCACGAGCCAGAGGGCCCTCCGCTCGCTGTGTTCCTTCGCAAAGAGCTGCTCTGCGGCAGGGGGTGCGGACGTCTGTGGGTGCTTAGGGTGTGGCCCGGGGTCAGTGGGCTGCAGGCCTGGAGGGTCAGGTATGAGCACAGCATTGGAGGAAGCAGGCCAGTGAAAGGGTTGGCTGCTTTCTCAGGGGGCGAGCGGTTGGTTCTGGGAAATGCCTAGGTATGAGTGAAAGAGATCAGCCCTGGGATTTCTTTGGAAGGAATGATGCTGAAGCTGAAACTCCAGTACTTTGGCCACCTCATGCGAAGAGCTGACTCATTGGAAAAGACCCTGATGCTGGGCGGGATTGGGGGCAGGAGGAGAAGGGGATGACAGAGGATGAGATGGCTGGATGGCATCACGGATTCAATGGACGTGAGTCTGAGTGAACTCCGGGAGTTGGTGATGGACAGGGAGGCCTGGCGTGCTGCGATTCATGGGGTCGCAAAGGGTCAGACACAACTGAGCAACTGAACTGAACTGAAATGTAATAGAAGTTCCCAGTTTACAGAGTACCTCATCGTGTGTTGAGTCACATCACAGCCCTGAGAGAGACACTCACTTCCCTGTTCAACAGATGGGGAAACTTGGATGTGTTCCCAGGGCCCAGAACCGGGAGAGGCCTCCCCTGGCCCCGGGGCAGGTGTCCTGCGTCTGCCTTGCCCCTCCAGGCAGTCAGGGATGCTTAAGGGGGAGCATCTGTATCCTGAGGCGGAGGTGGGCCAGGCTGGGGGAGACCCCTGACAAAGTGGTGGAAAATCTAGGCAGCTAAGATCCCCTGGAGGAGGGCACAGCAGCCCACTCCGGTATTCTCCCCTGGAGAATTCCCACGGACAGAGGAGCCTGGTGGGCTGCAGTCCGTGGGGTCGCAGAGTCAGACACAAGTGAAGCGAGTGAGCACGCAAGTGATCAGGCCACAGCAGGTGTGCTCTGTTAGATGAGGGAAGCTGATATGTGCAGCTCTGGTGAGTCCTGGCCAGTGGATTTCAGGGGGCTACTTCATGGCCTCAGTGCGGTCAGGAGGGTTTCAGCTGGAGTCTGAGTCACTTGCCTCAGAGGCCGGGCACCTGCCTGAGGTCAAACCTGGGGAGCATCTCAGCTGATCCAAGTCCGAAGCTGCAGCGCAGCCGGCTGGTTTGGCGAGGAAACTCACTCCTGGACTTGCGACAGGAAAAGAACTCATTGCATGCTTCTGACACCTGACGGCTGAGGTCTCGAGACTGAGAGGAACACTTGTAGGCAGCCTGTGTCCCTGGCCTGCAGGTCAGCCCCCCCCGTTCATGCCAGAGAACGATGTGTGTGCCCCGACTGCGCAGTCTACGTTGCTGGCTCCGAGCTGCAGGGCAGGGGGTCACGTGTCAGTGCCATTCATTGTAGCCTCAGGCTTTTCTGTTGTGATCCTGTGACTGGGACACCCAGGACTCTACTTTTCAGGTCTACTGAAAAGAAAGAGCCAAAAGATGTTGCCCCCACTCATCTGAGAGGAAACAGAAGAGACAGAATGTTTTTGATTTGCTATTTTATGGTCTTTTCCATCTTTGATTCTCCCTTGCAGTGACAAGTTGCGATGCCTACAGGATTAACGTCATTTATGTTACCAGAAGAGGCAGCAAGGCTGATCACTCTCCTAGTTGAAGCAGAACACACTTTGTCCCTCTGTGATGGGGCGCAGAGACAGCCCGGCGGAGGCCCTGGTGTGTCTGGCAGTAGACGAGGTGTGTGCAGATACTGACTGACCATGCGCTCCCCGAGTGTGGCTGGGAACGTGCTCTGGCCTAATGTGATGTCATGAGGTGACATGGCGGTGTGAGGCTGGCTGCTCCTCCGTCACCTGGTGACAGCAGAGAGTGGCAGCGCCTGCCCACCACGCTCAGCGTGGGCCCCTCCCTGCAGTGTGCAGACACGGGGCTGTGGAGGAGCCTATCGGGGCTGCAGTGCAGGAGCAGGCGGGGCGGATGCCGGAAGGAGACCCAGACCGGGTCAGAGCTCTCAGCCCTCTTGGGAAAGACATATCAAAGGTCCCCAGTGAAGCTCTCCTGTCAAAGTCCTGTCCAGGTGGATCGAAAACGTGTGACATTTACTTTTTAAAAATATTTATTCATTTATTTGACTGGGCTGGGTCTTAGTTTCAGCATGTGGGATCTAGTTCCCTGACCAGGGATTGGACTGGGCCCCCTGCATTGGAAGCGTGGGATCTTACCCACTGGGGCACCAGGGAAACCCTTTAAATTCAATCATATTTGTGGAAAAGGGTGCAAAGTGGACATGCGGTCTGGCTGCGTCCAGATTCCTTGGCCATCTGCCAGCTTGACCCCTGCGACCTCACTGCCCCTCTGACAGCGGAGGGGGTGCGGGGGCTGGACACACGGCCTCGAGGGTGGGCAGGCCCCTGGCAGGCTCCATTCTCCCTGCTAAATAGGAGTGGGCAGCCTGGGTAAGAAACGCCCAACCTCGGGTCCTGGTTCCCAGGGAGGGGGCCGCCCCGCATGCCGAGAAGCAGAACTGAAGGATGGGGACACTTCAAGGCAGAATGTTCCACACTTCAAGGCAGAATGTTGCTTCTCAGTGGACTGACTGGATCATCTATTTATGGATGCTGGGTCCACTGTGGGAACAAGCTTCTCCTGGGTGTATTGTTCACTGCTTCCCATCGGTGTGCCTGTCAGGCTGGTGTTCCCTCTGCTGCAAGCCTCATGCCTTCTCCTGGAGGTGAGGGCTGTTTCCGTTATTACAGAGCCTCAGGGACTTAATGGACGAGGTCTCAGTCAGAATCCACAGCATCGCTGAGAACCGCACTCTTCCGAGGCAGGGCGACTTCACGTAGCGCGCCCACACGCATGGGCTCCCGGCTGCCGAGGGTCATCCAGTTTCAGCCCACAGCACCTCAGTTTTGACCTTTTTGCATAAATGGTTTACACGTATTTGAATTTTTTTTTTTTAATTGGAGTATAGCGGCTTTACGGCAGCATGTTTCTGCTGTACAGCAGACGGTATCAACTGTATGTTTGCGTATATCCCGTCTTTTGGACTTCTTCCCCATTTAGGTCACCGCAGAGCGAGGCCCCTGTGCTGTACAGGAGGTTCTCCTCCGTCATCTAGTTTATGCCTAGTGCGGTCCACATGTACACAGCCGGTGCACACCGACCCCTCTCCCGAGTCACCCACCCCCTCTTGCTCCCTTGGTGTCCACGTTTGCTCCCTCTGTCTGTGACACTGTTTCTGCTTTGTATAGGAGATCATCCACCAGCTTTTCAGATTCCACATGTATGTGTTAATATGCGCCTTGTTTTTCCTCTTCCTGACTTGGTTCATTCTGTGTAACAGTCTCTACCCACATCTCTACAAATGGCCCAGTCTTGCTCCTTTTTCTGACTAATATCCCACTGTATATACTTCCTTTTTATGACTCATATTCCACTGTATATGCTTTCCACTTCTTATCCATTCTTCTGCTGATGGACCTAGATGTAATTTTTTTAAAGGAGTGAAAATTGGATAAATACGTGAATGCTGGGTAGATCCTAACATATACTGTGCTGAACAGACGCTATTGCCCAGAAGCCCTGTGTTGGTGCCAGCTGAGTTCGTTTTATGAGTACATGTAGTTGACCCGCCACAGCCGAAGTTCTGCATCTGTGGTCAGTGGAAGCTGTGGTGCAGGGAGCAGCTGAGGTAGTGTGTTGATCCCAGCTGTTAAACGTTTCAGTGGACTCCCATAGTTGTAAGTTTTAAAACAATGGAGGCAGTGAGGCACTGATTGTCTTCTTAGGCACCAAAACGAAGCTGCTTCATGAACTTGGCTTCAGGCTTGTTGACACGGACTCAAGTATCAGATGCCTGGTATGTGACTTAGAGATTCCTGTTCCTTCTACCACTTTGCGTGAAGCTCCCAAAGTGTGACATCACAGGCTGATACCGTGAGGCTATTCATTGAGCAGTAACTCACGCATGTCTTTCATTTGGAGATGAGGTACTTCCCCTCGCCCACATTTCACCGTCTATTGTTTTGTTAGTGGTTTGTAAAACAACTGTAACTGTGGATGTTAGAATAGTGTATACAATTCTTTGGTTTTATGGTTAAAGGTCTAGTGTTCTCATTTAGTTAAGAGGGAGCTCTCTGGCCAGAGGCCCATTTTTCCTGTTTTCATTCAAGAGAATTTCTCTGTTGGTTATTGTTTAAAAACTGAATGAACCAAAGTTTACCGTTTTCTTTGAGAATAACTATTATCATTGTTTCAAAAATCGAAGTAAAATTGCTAGAAGCTGACATGGTTCTAGGTACCTATATAAGCATGCTGTGCTGGGGAAAACAGGGCTTGGTTTAAATTCTGGCTTAGTGTTAATACTGAGCTGTCTAGATCTAAGCCAAGTGTATTAGTGTCACTAAATCTTTAATTTTCTCAACTATAAGCGTAGTGTTATTTTGATGATTACGTGGACTAAAGTACTTGTTCTAGAAAAAAAGGAGTAAAAGTATTTCCAACAATTACAAATACATTTTATTTTTCTGTCAAGCCGAGTTGTTCCATTCCTAATTTTTGCTTTTAGAAAAGAGCTGAATGTGTAGAAAAAATGGTGCCTGTGTGCCAAGTTGCTTCAGTCGAGTGCAAGTCTCTTGTGACCCCATGGACTCCAGCACAGTAGGCTCAGGTCCATGGCATTCATGAGGCAAGAATACTGGAGTGAGCTGCCATGCCCTCCTCCAGGGGATCTGCCCAACCTGGGGATCAAAGGTAGTCTCTACCTGCACTGGCAGGTGGGTTCTTTACCACGAGCGCCATCTGGGAAGCCCAGAAGGAAAGGAGGTCACCCCTTTTAGGTAAGTTGCAAGAGAAATAGAGATGGAATGTCAGTTTCAACTCAGAGTTCACAACTTACAAAGAATTTATTTATGCCATACAGACCTTTTCTCAGGTACTTTTCACAGAATTCCACACAGCAATCGACTAGAAAAGTAGAATTCTACAACACCAAAATAACATTTTCGTAGTACAAATTGCTAATCAAAAGGAAGAGGAAGATTGTTTATTAACAAGTAGAAGGTGAAGCAAGGGTGGCTTCACACAGCACCCAGCAGCCTCAGGGCTCAGCCTTAGTATGGGGCACAGTCAACCCTCAGGGTGAGCTTTGGTACTTACTTGTACTTAGTTTAAGAGAAAACAAAGTGCTGAGCCCAAGAACATCTCCATCATTTCGTTCTGATCTGCTGCGAGGAGAGATGAAGGAAACACTGCAATATTTCACACTTGCTGGAACGGTAGGTCCTTTAAGATGGCCACACAATGAAATAAGCCTCCCCAAAACCATAATTTTCTAGGTCTAAAACATGCTTGAAAGGTAATAATATTGATAGAAATAGTTCACTGAGATGTTTCAAATTACATTTACCATAATTTAAACATGACTATTTAAATCCCAGAAATTTCCGTGCTGAAGAAGCACAGTTGTTTGGAAAAATACAGAACCCAAAGTACAGCAGAAAATTCCCATGTCCCAGGATTATAACCCATTTCCTTCTTGTTAAAATCATACATTCTCAAGATTACAGATAAATGGGAAGTGTTTTTTCATATATAACTAGAATAAGTGGGTTTACTCCACTATTTCTGTAATTGGTGAAAATAGACTTCTCATTATGACTAAAAATATAGATTTTTTAAAACTACAGAACCCAGCAGCCAGTTTTCTGCTTTGCTATTCCCACCCCCCAAAAAAAGTCAAGCAAAGTCTACAAAAATAGCAATTAACTTTAAAAAATATTTTGCTTCTTAGAGCAAATTGAAGTTACATTCGGATGTGATAGCTATTTCTAAGAGAAAGCTGCTCAGGGCCCTTCCTGTGCTGGGGCTGGGGGCGCGGCTGAGCCCGGCTGTCACCGTCAGTAGCGGCTTTGGTACTCGTGGTGCCACCGGTTAAAGTCGTTGTAGAAGAGAACGATGCTTCCTGAGGCCATGCCAGCAATGATGCACCTGGGAGGAGCAGAGAGAGGAGGAGTTTACAAACCCAGGCATCTCCTAAGGCTGTGCTGCTGAAGAAAGGCCTGCCTCCCCAGAGCCACGCAGCAAATACAGCAGAGGGCAGCCAGACCTGCGGCTGGTGAGGTTTGTGGTATGTTTTCTGATATAACTAAAATGCAGTCTTGGGTAAGCTCGGAGTCCGGCCTCCGTCACTCTGCAAGGGTCCAATCCACAGCTTTGCCTTTATATTGAAAGTACAGCCAGTATGTGCAAGATGAGTCACAAACCTGAACAGACTAGCCATTTCTGAGGCAGGGAGGCTGGGTGGCTGGGCAAGTGAATTTTGTATATGAGGTATCAGAATGAAAATAATGACAATCTCAAAGCAGCTGCTGGTGGAGGATCAATCACAGAGGAATCTGCCACGCACAAAATGAAAGAAGACTAAGAAATCAGTGGTGAGCGCGATTTCGGCTGTGCTTTGCGGAACGCCACCCTGCGCCCACCTTGCTGAGGGCCGCCAGCCACTGACATGCCCACTGCAGGAGCTGCGTCTGCCTCTCCCCGGCCCCGAGCAGGTGGTGCAGGGAAGAGACGAGCAGTAAGACAGGCAGTGCAGAGGGGCCTCTCTGGGAGGCAGACGCCCGTTTATCATCTTAGCCCCTCCTCTGTCTAACCCTCTCTGTCTCAGGTTTGGTTAGGACAGTCCTTAGAGGTCATCCTTGGTAGTGCCTTGTATTGAAATTAGGGACTAAAATGTGTCACAACAAACACCCAACTAAACACAAAAGGCAGCAACGAGGATACGAGGGGCAAAAAAGCGCGGAGACATGTCGAAAGCAAATAATACAAGGGCAAGAGTCTTTCTCTATCAGTAATTACTTTACGTGTAAGGTGATTAACTTCTCCAATCAGGAGGCAGAGAGACTGGCAAAATGAATAAAGACGTGATCAAACTATATGCTGTGTACCAGAGACTCACTGACCTAAAGAGAAACAGGTCGAAGGGATGGAAAAAGACTATGCAAATAATAAGGAAAACGGAGCTACAGTGGCTATACTAATATCAGACAAAATAGGTTTTAAGTTATAAGAGACAAAGAAGGATACTATATAGCAGTGATAAAAGGTGTCATTTCATCAGAAGTATATAGCAATCACGAACATATGAACAAAGAGCACGCTCCAGATGTATGGGACCAACACGGACAGGCCTGAAGAGAGAAGCAGTTCTACAGTAATAGCTGGGAACGTCAGTAATGGGTAGAACCGCCGGAAGGAAGGAAGGAATATTCAACAGTGTCTGAACAGTACTAAAAAACCAGTTGGGCCTAAGCTATATATAAACATTCACCCAACACAGTATGCACAGTGGACATTCTCCAAGATAAGCCATATGTTAGAGCATAAAACACTTTAAATACATTTTAAAAAGATTGAAATCATACCAAGTATTTTTCCTAATCACAACAGAATTAAACTAGACATCAATAACAGAAGGAAAATTGGTAAGTTTGACCCAATAGGTCAAAGGAAAAGTCTCTAGGGAAATTAGAAAATACCAAGACAAATGAAAACAAAACAACAAGCCAAAACTTACAGGATGCAGCAAAACCAGTGCTAAAAGGGAAATTTATAGCTGTAAACACAGATACTTTAAAAAAAAGAAATATCTCAATCAGTAACCTAATTCTACACCTTAAAGAACAAGAGAAAGATGCCAAGTAAACCCAAAGCTACGCAGGAATGAAACAGTAAAAATCAGAATAGGAATAGGAGATAGATAGAAAAATCAAAGTCAAATTGGTTCTCTGAAAAGATAAACGAAATCGACAAAATTTTAGACTAAGAAAAAAGTCTTGAGTTACGAAAAATCACAAAGTGGAGACATTACTACCAATTACATAGGAATAGAAGGATTATTGGAGTACTAGGAACATCCATATGCCAACAAATAGGATAATCTAGATGAAATTGACAAGTTCTTAGAAACACACATTATTCCACAACTTAATCATGAAGAGAAAATCTGAATAGACATAGCTAGTAGTGAGACTGAATCAGTAATTAACCCTCTCATTGCTGAGAATGTCACCAGAGGCGTCTGCCACACATTTAAAAAAGAACCAAACACTTGTAAAAACTAAAGAGAACACTTCCTAAGGCTTTCAAGAAGGACGACACACCCTGATATCAAAGTGAAAGACACTGCAAGAAATGAAATTACAGACTACTATCTCTGTGATTACTTATACAAAAATCTTTAACAAATACTAGCAAACCAAATTCAGTAGCATATCAATGAAGATTATACACCGTGAAGAAAGTGGGATTTATTCTTGGAATATAAGGATTGTTTATATACAAAAATCAATTGTAATATATCACATCAATAGAATTAAAAACAAAAAATCTCATGTGAGAAAAGACTTTTGACAAAATCCAACATCCTTTCGTGATTAAAAAGAACAAAAACAAAAAAAACTAAGACCAGATGGAAATACCTTAACACAATAAAGAGCATTTATGAAAAATTTCCAGCTAACATTATACTCGGTGAACACTGAAAGTTTTTCCCCTCTTACTGGGAATAAGACAAGCCTGCTTTCACCACTTGTAGTCAATATAGTATGAACAGCTCCAGCCAAAGCAATTAGGCAAGGAAAAGAAATAAAGAATCTAAATCTCAAGGGTGTCCAAACAGCCAAAACAATCTCAAAAAAGCACAACAGAATTGGATATCTCACACTTTCTGATTTCAAAACTTACTATAAGAATTGAAAGAGACACGTGTACCCCAATGTTCATCGCAGCACTGTTTATAATAGCCAGGACATGGAAGCAACCTAGATGTTCATCAGCAGATGAATGGATAAGAAAGCTGTGGTACATATACACAATGGAGTATTACTCAGCCATTAAAAAGAATACATTTGAATCAGTTCTAATGAGGTGGATGAAACTGGAGCCTATTATACAGAGTGAAGTAAACCAGAAAGAAAAACACCAATACAGTATACTAACAAATATATATGGAATTTAGAAAGATGGTAACGACCCTATATGCGAGACAGCAAGAGAGACACAGATGTAAAGAACAGACTTTGGGACTCTGTGTAAGAAGGCGAGGGTGGGATGATTTGAGAGGGTAGCGTTGGAATGTGTGTATTATCATATGTGAAACAGATCGCCAGTCCAGGTTCTATGCATGAGACAGGGCGCTCAGGGCTGGTGCACTGGGATGACCCTGAGGGGAGGGATGGGATGGGGA
>SJYX01020147.1:144578-161484 GCA_006410675.1 Oreotragus oreotragus
CACTGGGATGACCCTGAGGGGAGGGATGGGATGGGGAGGGAGGTGGGAGGGGGTTCAGGATGGGGAACACATGTGGACCCCTGGCGGATTCATGTCAGTGTATGGCAAAAGCCACTACAATGTTGCAATTAGCCCCCAATAAAAATAAATTTAAAAAACCTTACTATAAAGGTGTAGTAATCAAAAGAGTGGCATTGGCTTAGAGACAGACATGCAGACCAACAGAATAGAGACCAGAAAAACCTCTCACATATACAGACGGTCATTTCAGCAAACAGTGCTGGGGAAACTGACACCCACGTGCAAAAGAATGACGCACCACCATCATACATAAACATATTAATTTAACATGCATCAAAAGGTAGATACGAGTTAAAACGACAAAACGCTTAGAAACTATAGAGGAAAAACTTCAAGACACTGACTTTTGCAATGATCTTGGATAACACTGAAAGCATAGGCAATAACAGAAAAAATGAATTAGACTTCATTAAAGAAAGGATTTTGCATATCAAAGGACACTATGAGACAAAATAATGAAAAAATTTTGGAAATTGATAGTGGTGATAGTTGTACAACAATGTGAGTATCCTTGATGTCACTGAATTATGCAGCACCAAAAATAGTTTAAGTAAGTTTTATGTATACTTTATCACAATAAAGATGTTAAAAACCAAAATGAGAGACTATATTAAGAAGAAATAAGATGTTAGATAAAGACTATCTCCCCAAAATGAAGGTTTTAGGAAATAAGCCAGATTTCTCAATGGAATCATTATGGAACAGATGGCATGTCACAAGAAATTTCGCTTAAGAAAAGGTACTTTAAGAGTATAGAAACTTTACAGCAATATAATTGGAGCCTTTGTTACTTAAATCCTGTCTAACCCTAGACAAGATAGCCTCTGTCCACAACTGGCAATGTCATCAAAGAAAAATATGCTTTTTAAAAAGTATCTTGGAAATTCCAGTACTCACTGGCTTCTTCCATTGCACTGGTGACCTGCACAGCCCAGCCCATCTGCATAAATCCC
This sequence comes from Oreotragus oreotragus, assembly GCA_006410675.1. Classification (NCBI taxonomy): domain Eukaryota; kingdom Metazoa; phylum Chordata; class Mammalia; order Artiodactyla; family Bovidae; genus Oreotragus; species Oreotragus oreotragus. Next base: position 145,613 of record SJYX01020147.1, read on the forward strand.
TGGACAGATTTTACCGCCACCAGTATAGCCCCCGTTCCAGTGTTACCTCTGGTCGTAAGACAGAGCCATGGCCCGGATCCCGGCATCGCAGCCTGGGTAGGCGAACAGCTGCTTGAGGTCAGACACCTGCCAGACCATGAGCACACCGTTGTCCCCTCCGGTGAGCAGGTACTGCCCATCCCGGCTCAGCTGGATGGCCTGGGGAGACACAGCAGCGTTCAGCAGGGCCGGGGCTCCAGGAAACCTTCCCGCCCCAGCCCGCACCTCTGAGTAATTCGACATGAAGCCAGCTACTATGGCGTAGGGAGAAGGGAGGGAGTGTGTGTTCCTGAGTAGTTTTCAGGAAATCATGAGTCACAGAAGACTTTTGCTGTTTTTCAAAAATCATACGGGCAAAGGTAGGCAATGCTTTTTCTTTCTTTTTTTTTTTTTTAATTTGTGCTTTTTAAGGATGAGGTGCCAAACTCTTCCAACTCTACAAATACTAATTAGGTGGTGTGTGTTGTGAACGGAGACCTGGGCTCTGAAATGAGGAGCTTCCTGGCACCTCTGCATTCACTGTGGACCCACCAAGCTACCAAGGCTGGCCAGATGGTGCTAGCTGACATCACGTCCCCGTCATAAAAACACTGCCGCCCTGGGGGCCCGGCCCCACGGGAGACCACCTACAGCTCAAGCACCCTTGCTAGGCCTGCTTTACAGCAGTTGGGACGCCAACTTGGTAAGGAAACACAACTCCCAGGGTAAAGCCAGTCGAAGCATTTTCTTCTTGCTTCAGGACTGACTGCTTTCTGCCAGTGCTAAACTCGAAAGGCAGACATGTAATTTGCTCTGTAATCCTGTCAAACCCACCGAAGGCAGGTGACTGCCTGTTTTTCTATGACTTTTTACGCTTTTTTTTCCTGATTGGAAAAAAATCAAATATTTCATGACATATGAAAATAATATGAATTCTAAATCTCAGTGTCCATAAGTAAGGGCTGTTAGGACAAAGCCACACCCATTCATTTCTGGCTACTTTATTTTTTTTACGGAGGAAGTGTGCCTGCTCCTGACAGAACAGGTCACTCCCTATTCCAAGAGCAGATCCCGCTGCCCCTTCCTCTCCTCTGGCTCCCTGCTCTGCAAACCTTCTTCTCCTGGCTCATTAAGACACACACTTCCTTTCTTTAGCTAGGGGGCACTGGGAGTTCTAAAAGATACCACAAATACCTATAATCTTATGTCCACCTGGACACAGTGAACGTGGGAATCCAGATGGGAAGCCAGAAAGAAAACATCTACCTTCTGAAAAATATATTTACATCGTTCTGCACTCAGAGTTTTAGGATAGTTGCCTTAAGTCTTCAAGCTACCCTTTTACAACAGAAAAAAAAAATTTTTTTTAATTACAGTTTTCTGTAAGGACTGTTTCATAGCCATTCAAATTCACATTAAAGTAAATGTAAACTTTTAGAGGTCTGTTAAATACAGCTTATTTTCAAGAACATAAAAATATAGCTAAGAAATCAGAACCCATGGGCAGAAGATAGTTACATGTAAGAAGTATTTTCTAAATTTTAACCAATACAAATAATAAGATTTTTCAATGTAAGTAAAACCCAATATCATTCCCCCCATTCATTTCACAAACAGCAGTCTCCAGGGAGTTATCTTGGAAATGAAGACTACTACAAATAATTATTTGCTACACTTATAAAATCCAGTGGATGAAAACCCATTGACCTTGTGGCTGTGGTTCACTTGAGTTTTATACTTGAGGCTTTTTACTGGATAAGTGCTATATTAAAACATAAATTAAAACCATTAATCTTTAATTCTTTGTCCTAGAGTAAAAACTCCTTAATCCTAGTTCTGTGTTAAAATAAATAAAACCTGGACTTTCAGGACTATACTTTTATCCACATCTAAAACATTCTAATAAACCAGATGCCTGCCAAAGTTAAAAAATATTTTGTCGGCCCTTCTCATGAGGGACTTGTCAAGTTTCCCTGGCGATAAGAGCCAGGGGAGCGTTTCCTGAACAGCACCCCACCTCCCCCCAACCCCAGTGGAGCCCTTAATCTCATGAGCCTCCTGACTGCCCAGGCTGGGCTGAGACTCGAGATGTTAGGAGGGCCCTGGGAACACGTGAGCATCGGCCTCTGGACTCCTGAGAGCGTGGGCAACACTGGCTGCGCTGGCTTCCAGGAGGGACCAGCGGGCCCCACAATCACATCTGAAGACACAGCTTCCTCAGGAAGAGAAAAGAAATGCGTTCCTGTGGTGAAATGGTGGTGGGCCTTTGTTTAGGAGACTGTAACTGCTGCTCCGTACGGGCTGCCCACTTAAATTTAAGCTCTTCATTAAGACATCTAAACACTGCCTGGTTGCTGTGCCCAGATATGTTAACCAAACACCACAGCGCAATCTGGCATCTAAATAAAAAACAGGTGGGAGGCCTTGATGAGGGCCGAGGTTCCGCAGGCTGCCTACCTGTAGGGTTCTTGCTATTTCAAAGAAACTTCATTTCTGGTCTGAGCTAACAACTAACTTGTTTCCACGGTCTCCCCCCTTAGACAGGCTCCGACTGAGGACGGAGGTGGAGAGTGTCGCTCTGTGATGCCTCTTGCTCCCGGCCTGCGCTGGCCTTCCATCCTTCCCAGGGCAGTCAGCTACGAAAGGGTGGGTCTCGAGCTGGGCACGGGCGGTGCTCATTTTAGGCAAGCGCACTTTAATCACACACTTGCCACTTACAAGTTAGTATGATAAAGTACAGGCGTGCTGGGGAAAAGGCGATAGATTGTTTAAGCCTGAAATCCAGGGGGAGATATTACAGGGGAAAAAACACAACGGCCACAGGGCAGAGAGGAAAAGCGTGTGTGTGAGAACAGTGTGCAGAAAGCCTCCAACTGCTGCCTGGAGGAACTTCCCGGAACCTTTGGTACTGACTGAAAGGCCACAGAAACTGTTTTAGCCAGCTAGGGATTTCAAATTACTTTACAGATTTATTAGTGTAGCTGACAATATAATCGCAACTCAAAGTGACAGATTATCAACATTATTATCGTAAAGAAAAGAGGAAAGGAAAACCCTCTGATGTGTACTTGGTTTAAATGAAGGGAGGGAAAAATAAAAAGCAGAGTGTGAGCGTCTGTGTGTGCAGGGCGGGCAAAATGCACTGGAGAAAATCCCAGAGAGAAGAGGAGAGCAAAGAGGAAAGCCATTTACTGAATTAGTAAGCCATCCTGGAGAATTCCCTGGTGCTCCAGCCCACTCTTTCATTACTGAGGGCTCAGGGTCGATCCCTGGTTGGGGGAACTAAGATCCCACAAGTTGCCTAGTGCAGCCAAAAACTAAAAAAAAAAAAAAAAAAAAGACTTAAAAAAATAAAGTCAATCCACGAAGAAAAGAAAAACAAATCCTCCTAGGATACAGAAGCAGCAAGTGCCTTCGGTCTGATCAGTGCCGTCTATATTTAGGGTTTCTATTTCTTAATGGGTTTCTCTGGTGGCTTAGATGGTAGAGAATCTGGCTGCAATGCGGGAGGCCAGGGTTCAATCCCTGGGTCAGGAAGATCCCCTGGAGAAGGAAACCCACTCTAGTATTCTTGCCTGGAGAATTCCATGGACAGAGGAGCCTGGTGGGCTACAGTCTAAGGGGCTGCAAATAGTCGGACACGACTGAGTGACTAACACTCTCTCTTACTCCTTCGTACTTCCTGACCCCAGTATTTATAGGAGAAAAGAGATCAGGCTAGATGTGGGAAAAGTGGGAGAATACATGTCACCTAAGTCACCCCAGGTTAGGAGTAGCCATGAGTACAGAGACCAGAATTAACCTATACCACACTCAGAGGGCTGCAGCCTCTGCAGCCTTCTGCCCAACCCCAACACATCCTGCCCCTTCACTGTGGGCAGGTCACACGCCCCTCCAACCTCATCTCAGGAAATACAAGGGATACAGTAAAACGAAACTTAACCTGCACCAAGAAGTCTGGAGGTGTGAAAAGAAGGACCTTGAAAACATAGCCTCTCCAAGAGCAGTCCTTACTCTTCTCTTCACCCTCTAATACTCATGGAGCCCTATCCTGAAAATGAAGGAAGACCCAGGAGGGTCCACAGGGCCCGTCTCTTGTACACCAAAAGTGAAAAATCATTTGTTGGATTCACATCGTAATTTGAAGCACAACTTCCTTAACTTGGTGTGTTTGGGTCTTGTTATCCACACAGAAGTCAAGTCTGGAATTAGATGCTAGTCCTGAAGCATCGTAATCCCTACCATTCCCACCATCAGCCTATTCAAGTGTAGAGGGAGCCGTTTTAGGGTACCCTAAAGGCACTATTTTAGCTTTGATACTCAGGAAACAGCACTTTGCAGTTAACATTCTTAAGTTAAAAAATAAAAACAAAAAAATAATGAGCAGTGCCACCGACAGCCACCCCGGATGGCTTCAGATCTAAGAACAGCCCTCTGCTGAAGGCTCCTCCTGGCTTCACTTCACGACCTGGACTGTGGCTGGACACACAGCTGGCACAGCGGGACAGGCTGGGCTCTGGGAAGCAGACACCCCCGTCCCAGTGCTACCGGGTGATGCTCTCGGACGAAAAGGAGGCCCTTGGTGGCCTTTCTGCCTCCTCACTCACCTCTGCACTGAGGTAAAAGCACAGACCCTGAGGAGTCTGTGCGGCACACTTACCCTTATATTGTCGTCTGTCTCCATGGCGGCCTGGAGCTTTCCGTTCACACTGAACGTACAGAAGGAGCCGTTCTCATAGAATATGACACAATGGCCCTCTCTTGACGCCTGAATGAGTTTTGGTTTCAGGCAGTTTTCTGGACCCTCCAAAGTCCTTAGCAAGTCTCCATTCATGGAATGTATGAGACATGGTCCCTCTGAGAAAATAGAAACAAAAGGCAAAATGAAGCTTTTTCATAAGAACAGACAAAAGTGATCTGACTCTCGAGCACAGATCAAACAGGATGTCAGTATCATATCACAGTTGCAGAAAGACTGAAAAAGATATCAGTTATTTTGTAAAATCAGCATGTCAGCCGGATCTCACCTTCCACTTGGGAGAAAACAGTCATACATGTTCAATTTCACATCTCAAGAAACAGGAAATTACTTGTGAAATTCATTATGCCCAGAGATGATAAAAAAAACTGGAGGAATTCAGAAAGAAACAGGACAAGTTTCAAATCCTAGAAGAGCTTCCAGGAAGGCCGGGCCTCAGTTGAACATGGGCTGCCATGAGGCACAAGATGGCCGTCTGTGACCCTCCCTGCACCTCACAGGGGTCTGGGCGGGGGCGGCATTGAAAGCTCAGTAAGGAAGGTGAAGAAACTGCTGAGCAGCCCACACGTAGCGGTGCTGTTCCATCTTTACTGAGTGCCTGCTGCATGCAGAGCAAAGGAGGAGCAGCTAACCAACTGCCTGTGTGATGAGCAGGTCCTAAGAAATGTCTTGTTGGATAAAGAAGGTAACTAGACTACAGGCCCACTTTTCTCTCAATTATCCCCAGCCTACATGGACTCATTACCCATCCCTACGTGACTACTAAGGCACGCCTCTCAGCTTTCTCTTGACCACTCAGGGAGCATCCTCCCCATAAATACACAAGGCAGTGTTTACCCTGCACAGGTCCAGCAGGCATGGATTTCAGTTGTCACTCTAAATGACCCCAGCCTCAGTTCAGATTTCAGTACCACAGGAACTGCGTAAGGTACACACTCCATAACCAGCTCTTCAGCCCACAAACGACTATAAACAACAGGCCCGCTTCTCTCAAAGTCTGTTAGTGAACGGTCACTGCGTGTCTGTGACTCAGCTAACCCACAGACAGCAGGCCCTGTAGTTCTGTTGCCTCCTTGTCACCAGGGACAGGACTATCTGGCATTTTACAAAAACGGATGATCAGAAGAGGACAGGGGCCAACAAAGATGACTCTGCCATAAGGAAACGGGAAGTGACAATGCTAGGAGTGACATCTGAAGCAAACCTACATGGATTTAGAGAGGACAGAGCTGGCCGTGGGGCATTGGTGTCACTTAAAGGCTGTGGATACGCAGCCCCAGGGAGTGAGTGAACGTGGTCTCACTGACCTAAGTTAGGAAAGTGGCTTATTAAACACGAGCATACCCTGGGAGTGGGGCCAGCAAGAACCTTCACATTCAAGGAAACCAAGGAGATGTTTCATGACACTGAAAGCAGAGAAGGTAACATGTTGGAAGCTGACCCAAACTGAGGAAGGGGTCTGACAGCTGGTCAAGGCGTCCAGAAGATGCTCACCCCTTATCTTCCATTACGTGGAGAGGAGCGGGCAAGCACTGTCAGAGCACTCACATTTTTCACTCTCAGTGTCTCTAATGTTTTAGATTACTGTGTACTAAGTAAATGTGAATAGTTGACTCATTGGAAAAGACCCTGATGCTGGGAGGAACTGGGGGCAGGAGANTTTTGAACTGTGGTGTTGGAGAAGACTCTTGAGAGTCCCTTGGACTGCAGGGAGATCCAACCAGTCCATTCTGAAGGAGATCAACCCTGGGATTTCTTTGGAAGGAATGATGCTAAGGCTGAAACTCCTGTACTTTGGCCACCTCATGCGAAGAGTTGACTCATTGGAAAAGACTCTGATGCTGGGAGGGATTGGGGGCAGGAAGAGAAGGGGACGACCGAGGATGAGATGGGTGGATGGCATCACGGACTCGATGGACGTGAGTCTGAGTGAACTTCGGGAGATGGTGATGGATAGGGAGGCCTGGCGTGCTGCGATTCATGGGGTCGCAAAGAGTCGGACACGACTGAGCGACTGAACTGAACTGAATCTTAACTCATTGCTGGTTTGTCCACTGTAGATGGGAATAGATATCATGATGTAAAGCAACCCAAGCCTGTGCCCAGAGTCTGGGAAACAGCGTAACAGTCATAAGCCTTGTCCTCTTACTCTTAAGGGATTGTAAGTCACTGATTTCTTTCCCTAGTCCTCCATAAGAGCAGGTTAGGGTGTCTCCAGTGGTAAGCATTTCGTTGTCATAGACCCACTTTAGGTAATAACAGAAGTATTGACAAAGGAATGGGTTATCTGGCCCTGTTAGGGACATTAAGGTATTTTTATAGTAGGCTGGGTGGAGCAATGTTGCCTACAAGGGGGCAGGGTCCTGATTGTAGGAGTTAGTAATTGGCTTAAGAACAAATTTGTTTAGAGGCAACAGACCAAATGTTCCATAAAAGTAGAGTGGAGATTTGATCCAGGGGTTTGTTTGTAACTTTAGGAGAAAGGTGGTAAGGGTTTGGGCCCAAACAACCTGTGGGTCTAACTCCCAAAGTGGCAAACATTATTCCTGGAAGCCCAATTGCCTTTGAAGGGATGCCAACTGATGGACTTCCAGCAGGCACTGTGTGCCTGTAGCCCGCCCTAGCAGGTTCACCGAGAGATATCGATGTTGCACATGTTGTAGGAAACATGGAAGACGAAGGGCTGAGGGATTGGATATTATACAGTATTTCCCTCCCCAGGGCCAGCTATTTTCTGGTTGTCCCTCCAGAAGATTGTAGAGGTGACATTGTGGGCCTGGATGGGGCTCAGGAAAAAAGCATGAAAAAGGAGGGAAGGGGACAGGGCACAACCTTTGAAAGAATGACACAGCACAAGGGCATAATGTAAACTGATTAAAATCAACTGGGTCCAAGATGACAAGTCAAATTCAAACAAACCTTAATCCCCAATCTGTAAACTAAATGACACACCCAGATGGCAGGACAGCTCCAAGGCACTGTCAAAAGACAGAGGAGTGGGTGGTTCCCCAGTGGCTGGGATGATCCTCCCACTCATTAACATATGAATTCACCTGGCTCACAAAACCTAGCCAGGCCGCATTCCATGGCCCATACCCCATAGAGTGAATCCTAACAAATGTACCTCTTACCTATAGCTTTGTCTCACTGAATTTCTGCAATGAGACATCAGAGCCTGAGCTTCATTAGGTCCTGAAGCTAGGCATCCTGGGTTTTGGCCGGGCTCAAGTCCCAGGAGAGAGAGCTGAAGGACAGGAGGAAAAAGCAGTGGGAAAAACGTGCCAAGGAATCCCTTTCATAGCCTGCCGGAAAATTTGCTAAATATCTGACTGGTGCTCACAGTTTTCATTGGCCTGATCCTTGGCACAAAGAAGAGTAAGGACAGAAGAACCCCAGTGGCTTGGGTAACAGCTGCTGGGGCTCAGCAGATAGCGCCTTTGGGACACGCTGAGGAGTAGCCCCTCCAGAGTCCCTCAGTTGTGCCCACTGCCGCCCGCCTGTTTGCAGTGGGGGGGAGGGGGCGTTCGAGGAAACAAGAAATGAGAAATTGTAAAGGAATTACGATTTTGTTAGGCGTATGTCCCTCCAGCCGTAGGAGCAAGGATCTCTTACCTTAACTGGAGGTCTTCTGGAATCTGAGACTGAGCCGCAAGAGCTTTCTGCTGAGTTGTTTTTCACTGTCCCGGTTTCCAGCACCATGGGCCTCTTGTCACTTTCCTTGCGCTGGGTTTTCTTTGCGTTCCGCTGGGCTCCTGCTATGCTTGGCCTCCTCCTTGCAGGGCCGCTCCAAGGTTGTTACAGCTAGGGTGTTGACAAGGGAGAACAGGATTTTAGGAACTTAAAGGAAGCTTCAGATTTTTTTCTTGATAGGGTCAAGGATGGTCATCCTGGTTTCAGTGTGAAGGTCAGCTTAGTTCAGAGGGGGAAAGTATCATAGGGAGTCTGATAGCAATCAACAATGAAGTTACTGGAGAAGATGGGAGAACAGAGACTAGACAGAAATATTAGAATTTTATTCTAAGACTATCCCCATATGATGAAAAATAGTTAAATCATAGTGGAAAGGAAACAAGGGCAATGATTTGGAGAAGTTAGTACATATGAAGGTATTCATTTGAAGAAATGCTTAAGTACCTTTTATGTGCCAGGCACTATTAAATAATAAAACCATAGTTGTTTTCTTTATTTGAATTATTTTTTTAGAATAAGATCTTATGAGTGAAATTGTTCATTTTAAGAGTAGGAGTATTTTATAGTTCTTGATACAGTAGGCTGTATTGTTTCTCTAAAAGGTTATACTAATTTTTGATGTCACCAGTAATATACAAGTGTGTTGTCTTAACCACAGTTTCACCAGCAAAAATTCTTGGCTAATTGGATAGGCATAAAATTATTCTTCTCTTTGATTATCGCTTCCATTATAGTGTTTCTATATTATGGAATTGGCATCTGTGGGAGCATGAAGGAATTCAAAGCCTTTATATTTGCTCCCTCATCTGGAATAGCTTCCTTAAAGAATATGGATTTTTTAAGGACCCTAGGAATCAAACCAGTCCCTAATTTGAATCAGCTCAAAACTACTGTTACTCAGTGGTAGTCTGCTTATTTCTTAAATGGTATTCACATTTAAACTATATTTATCTATAATTCCAATTCCCATTCAACTAACTTAACTCTCATAATTTGTTGTTTTAGGTATTAACTAACTTCATGTTGCATATGAGAAGATGGAGGCTAGTTTGCTTGCCCAGGGTCACTTGACCTGTAAATGAAAGAGACAGGATTTGATTGCAGCCAGTTATGATTCTCAAACTCTGTGATCTCCTAGAGTAACTACTAAAATTTACTGGGGGCTAATAGAAACTGGAAATGAAATTTGAGACGGAACTTGGCCAGTCAAGCACTTACTTACATATGTATGTAATGAAGCAGTTAGCAGAACAGGTTTTTTCATTTTATTTTTTTATTGGCCCTCAAAGAGGCCCAGAGTAACGTTTTAAATAATAACTTCGAAATTGATAACAAGGTTAGTGAGATACTCAAAAGCATAGTACATGGTAGCAAAGGAAGAGAGATTTTTTTCATTTTTATTCAATATACTATGCTCACTAGACAGATTTAGGATCAGGAATATAAAACGAGATGCCATGTTCAAAGGTTCAGCTTTAATCAGATGAAATACCCCAACATATAGATAAGGCAATTAAGGCCCAGAATTACATACCAAATACAGTGACACAATGGACCCTAGAACATAAGCCACCTGCTTCGTAGTACACTTTGCTAAATTGACTGAACCAAGTAGAAACAATCTATGTGGTTGTTTTGTAATTTGTAATTTTTATAATTTAATATGCAATCCTTAAAAGAAATCATTTCTCTGTGTATTTTAAAACAGTAATAATAAAGAGCCACACACCAAATTACTAAATATTTAGTGATAGGTTAAAATAAGAAGTGATACTGAAGACCAGGTTGAACCCTAGTGTATCAGATAGTCTATCTGTAAGTTGTACTCGAACAGTAGTTATCTGTATCCCAGATGAGTATTTGGAATTTTCAACAAAGCCCAGCCCTTTTCTTCTGTCCCTAATCCTTTAAGTGAAACTAATACCCCTGCTTCCCTCAAAATAGAATCCAGATACTCCACTTTCATTTCTTAGCTTCAAAATTTATATTTCCTTTCTCATGCCATTTCCATACTTCCTTCATTCCTGTACTTCATAACTTTAATTCCTATTTTCTTGACACAAACCTTGCATTTTTATTGCCAGTGATACCACAATTACTTCAGCGCTTTGCAAAAGCAATATAGCTGTTGTGTCAGCAATAATAATAGGTTCACAGTCCTGAGCCAGATTTCCACTGATAGGATTTTATTCTGAGAAAATACTTCAAATAAAGAAAATAGTAAAAGGGACAAAATGTTAATGACACGGATATCTATACTGTTTTTAAAAACTGGAAACCTGCTAGATACCCAAAAATAGAATAATGGTTAAGCAGATTATTACCTATTCATTCAATAGGCTATTAGACATTAATTTTTCACAATAGCTTCTTTTAAAATATATTAAAAGATGCTCTAAGAATGTTTATGCCAAAATGAAAAAAAGGAGAAATCAAGAAAAAATAGAAAATTTTATGTGATTCGTGTATATCTGAAGCATTTGTATTTTCTGTGTCATAATAACATTCATTGAGCATATACTGGTGTCAGGCACAATACTAATGCAATATTACAGAAGTATTGAGTAATTAGTAAACCTGCTCTAAAGTCATATCCTAGCAACATCTCTTACTAGTATGTGATCTTAAAAAAGAAACTGGAGATAGTAACTATATCTACATTAAGTTATTAAATCTATATAAAGTGTCTGGCACATTGCATGCCCTCATTAAAGTGTTTTTGTTAGTAGACATTTTATAGACATTTTAATCTTCACATCCTCACAACATTTATGAGATGGTGTTATTTTCATTTACATAAGAAAAAATTGAAACTCAGAATGTTTAAATACTTTGGTCAACTAACCTCCCAAGGTCAGTTCAGTTCAGTTCAGTCGCTCAGTCGTGTCCGACTCTTTGCGACCCCATGAATCGCAGCACAACAGCCATAAAATTTCCAACTGATTATTAATCATAATATCTCCCATTTAAATGACTGATTTAATATCTTTGTATGAAACCATGACAGATGTCCAGTTTGGATCACATACAGTCCAAGAACTCATGTTAGCTCAGGATAAATAAAATACTGGGTCTACAAAGCAGTTACAGAATTCTTCTTATAATTATTATTGTTTCATTGTTTTGACCAACTAAGTTTTAAATACCAATATGGAACTAATACGTCTTGCTGGCTAGACAAAGTATTGTAGTTCAAGGCACAGGTAAGGTGACTCAAAAACTCTATGCCTCCCCATCAGATCAGCCTAAAAGAGATGTGATTGCATTTTGTATGTTCAGAGCTAAGTTCAGGGCAGCAGGACAGAGAGATGAACAGACTATTACACCTGAATGAAAGTGACTGGAAAGTGCTCTGCCCCTGGTCAGGCGCTGATCAGCGTGTGTGCTCTTGGAGAGCGTGCTTAACACCTTTGGCCGGAACACAGGAGATACTCTGCGGGAGACCCTCGGGTAAATCAGCTGAAGTGTTTTTCCACTCCATTCTCAATGCCATCTCGTTCAGAGATTTGGAAGGAAAGACAGACTGGGTCAGGAAGTTCCGTTCAGGTACGGGATGGAACCCAGCCCCATCGGAATCGAGAAGAATAAACAAGCACACAAAGATGCTCCTGTCCTCGCCTCACTCTTCAGAGCAATGCTGTGAAACAGGACTTTCTGCAGCGATGGAAAAGCTCCCTTTCTGGGCTGTCTGACACCACAGTCCCTAGTCATAGGTGAATACTGAGCCCCTGCAATGTGGTTAGTGCCACCAGGGAACTGAACTGCAAATTTTATTTCATTTCAGTTAATGTGAACAGTCTGCCATGTGACCAACAGCCCCTGTGACAGACAGCACAGCTTCAGAAAAAAAGGCACCAAGTTCATCTTTGGTAATCTGTTACTAGAAGACACCAAAACGCGCACTCATTTGTGACGGTCCCGCAGGGTTACCTCTGGAGCCGCTGAGCACGAGGCCGAGCTCCGCGCAGACGGCAGCACAGGTGACCTCGTAGTCGTGGCCTGTCAGAATGGCCCGCGGAGTGGCAGTCTCACCTGGCGGGGAAGGAAGAAAGAAAGAACAAATTCATTCAAGCTCAGGTGAGGGCAACCTCCCTCTACTCAGATTAAAGCTCCTAATACCCCTGATGCCTAGTCGTTAATTTACAGCTTTGGAAAGAAACGCGTCAGCTGCTCAGTCATGTCCAACCCTTTTGTGACCCCATGGACTGTAGCTCACCAGGTTCCCCTGTCCATGAGGACTCTCCAGGCAAGAATGCTGAGTGGGTTGCCATGCCCTCCTCCAGGGGGTCTTCCTGACTTAAGGATTTAATCCAGGCCTCCTGCATTTGCACGCAGGTTCGTTACTATCTGAGCCACCAGGGACTTTGACCCCAAATCCTATTTTTAGGTGATGATCTGGACTCTATGCTGGAGTTTCAGAAGCCCAGGTTGCTAAATTTCTAAGCTTTACATGATCAAACAATGATAGTTTAAAACGGAAAAAATAACACAAAAATCTGCATTATAACTGCCTCCGATACTTTTGCAAATATATATATGAGCCCTCTGGTGAGATGATCTGTGGATGAATAATAATAAAGTGCGGAATGTAGTGGCTTCCTCTCCCCACCCCCTCAGCTGGCCCTCCTCCTCCTGGGCCACTGAGACCCTTGTCTTGGTGAGGATGGTCTGAACTGCATTCATGGCGTCTTGAAGCAGCTCAGTTCAGTTTAGTCGTCCGACTCTTTCCAACCCCATGAACTGCAGCACGCCAGGCCTCCCTGTCCTTCATCATCTCAAACTCATGTCAGTTGAGTTGGTGATGCCATCCAACCATCTCATCCTCTATCGTCCCCTTCTCCTCCTGCCTTCAATCTTTCCCAGCATCAGGGTCTTTTCCAGTGAGTCAGTTCTTCCCATCAGGTGGCCAAAGGATTGGAGTTTCAGCTTCAGCATCAGTCCTTCCAATGAATATTCAGGATTGATTTCCTTTAAGATTGACTGGTTTGATCTCCTTGCAGTCCAAGGGACTCTCAAGAGCCTTCTCCAACACCACAGTTCAAAAGCATCAGTTTTTCGGTGCTCAGCTTTCTTTATAGTCCAACTCTCACATCCATACATGACTACTGGAAAAACCATACCTTTGACTAGATGGACCTTTGTCAGCAAAGTAATGCCTCTGCTTTTTAATATGCTGTCTAGGTTGGTCATAGATTTTCTTCCAAGGAGCAAACGTCTTTTAATTTCATTGCTGCAGTTACCATCTGAAATGATTTTGGAGCCCAAGAAAATAAAGTCTGTCACTATTTCCATTGTTTCCCCATCTATTTGCCATGAGGTGATGGGACCAGATGCCGTAATCTTAGTTTTCTGAATGTTGAGTTTTAAGCCAACATTTTCATCCTCCTCTTTCATTCATCTTTATCAAGAGGCTCCTCAGTTCCTCTTCGCTTTCTGCCATAAGGGTGGTGTCATCTGTGTGTTTGAGGTTATTGATTTTTCTCCCGGCAATCTTGATTCCAGCTTGTCCTTCATCTAGCCTGGCACTTCCCATTATGTACTCTGTATATAACTTAAATAAGCAGGGTGACAATATACAGCCTTGACGTACTCATTTCCCAATTTGGAACCCGTCTGTTGTTCCATGTCTGGTTCTGTTACTTCTTGACCTGCTTTCTCAGGAGGCAGGTCAGGTGGTCTGGTATTCCCATCTCTTTCAGAATTTTCCAGTTTGTTATGATCCACACAGTCAAAGGCTTTGGCATAGTCAATAAAGCAGAAGTAGATGTTTTTCTGGAATTCTCTTGCTTTTTCAATGATCCAACAGATCTGGGTAATTTGTCTCTCTGGTTCCTCTGCCTTTTCTTTTTTTTAATTTTTATTTTTACTTTATTTTACTTTACAGTACTGTATTGGTTTTGGCATACATTGACATGAATCCATCATGGGTGCCTTTTCTAAATCCAGCTTAAACATCTGGAAGTTCCTGGTTCATGTACTGTTGAAGCCTAGCTTGGAGAATTTTGAGCATTACTTTGCTAGTGGGTGAGATGAGTGCAGTTACGTGGTCGTTTGAGCATTCTTTTGCATTGCCTTTCTTTGGGATTGGAATGAAAACTTTCCTTTTCTAGTCCTGTGGCCACTGCTAAGTTTTCCAAATTTGCTGGCATATTGAGTGCAGCACTTTCACAGCATCATCTTTTAGGATTTGAAACAGCTCAATTGGAATTCCATCACCTCCACTAGCTTCATTCATAGTGATGCTTCCTAAGGCCCACTTGACTTTGCACTCCAGGATGTCTGGCTCCAGGTGAGTGATCACACCATTGTGTTATGACCAAATGCTGCTGGTCAAAAAATTAACTAGTGCTTTTTATAATGGTCAGTGTGTTCTCTGAAATGTCATGCAAATTTATGTACATGCCTATGTTTTGTGGGGTGGGAGGAAGGAAAAGAGGTTTTCTTGACAGCACATCGACCCAAACCAGGAGAGCACCTCTTCTTCAAGGACAGCCTGGTCTCTGTGCTCTGGGCCCCTCTGCCCCAGGAGCCTGCAGTTACTTCACGGCTGTCTGGTCGTCTCGCATAATTAACGCAGTGCATTTACTGACTGCATGATGCAAGGATAGGTCCCCACCGTGCCCTTCCTGGCTTTCGTGACTCTAGGTGCTTCTGAGTGAAAAGGCTGCATGTCAGACTCTGCACCACACTGGCTGTGCTCCGTGCAGACGCAGGAACTGGCTTGCGTACTGGGTGACTGACCAAGGGAGCCCTCAAATGACATACCAAAAGGTCAGGGGGTAAGTGCAACAAGGGCCTGGTTTCTTTGAAGACAATGGGCTTTCCAGGTGGCGCTACTGGTAAAGAGCCTGCCTCCCAATGTAGGACACATATAAGAGACATGGGTTCAATCCCTGGGTTGGGAATATCCCCTGGAGAAGGGCATGGCAACCCACTCCAGTATTCTTGCCGGGAGAATCCCATGGACAGAGCGGCCTGGCAGGCTACGGTCTATAGGAACACACGCATGGGAAGAGAAATCCACCTTAATACAAAGTCTGGGGAGGCCTTACAAATAGCACTGAAAAGAAGAGAGGCGAAAAGCAAAGGAGAAAAGGAAAGATATAAGCATCTGAATGCAGAGTTCCAAAGAATAGCAAGAAGAGATAAGAAAGCCTTCTTCAGCGATCATTGCAAAGAGATAGAGGAAAACAAAAGAATGGGAAAGACTAGAGATCTCTTCAAGAAAATGAGAGATACCAAGGGAACTTTTCATGCAAAGATGGGCTTGATAAAGGAGAGAAATGGTCTGGACCTAACAGAAGCAGAAGATATTAAGAAGAGGTAGCAAGAATACATGGAAGAACTGTACAAAAAAGATCTTCACGACCCAGATAATCATGATGATGTGATCACTAATCTAGAG
>SJYX01020147.1:162912-187191 GCA_006410675.1 Oreotragus oreotragus
GAAGAGTTGACTCATTGGAAAAGACTCTGATGCTGGGAGGGATTGGGGGCAGGAGGAGAAGGGGACGACCGAGGATGAGATGGCTGGATGGCATCACGGACTCGATGGACGTGAGTCTGAGTGAACTCCGGGAGATGGTGATGGACAGGGAGGCCTAGCGTACTGTGATTCATGGGGTCGAAAAGAGTTGGACACGACTGAGGGACTGAAGTGAACTTCAGATTTTCCAAATCAGAAAGTATTTGTTACACAAGCAGCTATTATTTTCCCTTTAAAAGTATATAAATTTGTTAAGAAAAGAAGCAAATAATGCAAACCTGTCTGAACTATTTAACCTTCTGCTAGAGGTAAGTCTTGCCACTAAAAATAGAAATAATTTTTAAAAGTTACCAATACTTTAGCCCTGATTCATGGTTTGTTCCCCTTTCTCAAGATGCCCTATATTCCACAAAAATATCATATGATGTTATATTTTTGAAATTAATGTCTATATCTATTGGCAACTTTCTTAAAATCAAGAATTAAAATCATTAAGATCTAAGGAATATATTTTCATTGTAACTGTTCCTTTTTGTTTTCATAAGGTACCATTTCCTGGGGTGCTGTCACTTAAGCATGCCAATGCTAACTTTTTTGTTTGTTTTCTAGATCTACGAGTATTTTCTCAGAGACATGGAGACGAAATGAGAAGATTGCTATCAATTAGATTTCTTTCTTTAATGTGAAAGAGTTGAAATACTGAGAATTTTCTAAGACTGTAAAGTTAGAGTTTAGGAAGCCTCATGATTTACCCCATAAAGTGAATTAAGATATAAGCATTCTTTTTGTAAACTCATAATTAAATTTTTTAAACTATGCTTTACTGACAAATACTAGTTTCTAATAATCCACACCGTACCAATCATTTTTCCCTCCACACATCAGAACACACAGGCACATACTGTGTCATTTCAAAACCGAAAGAGATTTTTCTTTTCCTTGGGCTTGATCTCTAAATAAGGCCTGTTCAATGCTAGGAATCTGGCTTCAAAGTTTGGCAAAATGTTTCCTAACCCAGGAAGCAGATTAGACAGCTCAGGAAATACGGGGGGGAAAGAGGAAAAGGAGAGAAAACGAAAAGAAAAACAACAAATTGAAAGCATAAGGGCAAGCCTACGATCACTGGGTTCTACTTAGGTGACTGGTTTCACTAGACTTTTTCCAGTTTAAAAAAAAAAAAAAGCCCCCTGCTACTGAACTTTCTTTCCCCACGTTCAGGAAATGCACATTAACAACCTCTAAAAGTTCACATACAACAATATAAGAAGAGAGATCATTTCCTCTAAGAAAAGCTATTTCCAGTCTTGTTTAAAGACTGAACTTCGTGTTACCCTTTACTGTATGGGGTGAAGATCGGATATTCTTTACATTTTCTCATTAAAAAATATGCTCAAAATAAATACTTGGATTTTTGTAAGTTTCTATAAACCGAATGTTTTACATATTACAATTTCACTGTAGCAAACAGAATTATACGATGTGAGATTTAAGTCCGACAGGTCCAAAGTGGTAAGTTTAACAGATATTTTTGGGACCTCTTGGAATGAAATTATGAAGCCTAGACGTGATGATGGGGGAAGGGAAACGCAGGCTTCATAGTGGCTCACAGAATCTATTTATTTCTCTGTGGTTGCATTATCCTGCAATATAGCAATAACATTCATATATCGATAACAATACATATCCATGTCTATGTATATGTGTTTGGAAAGCCTAGAAAGGAAATCTGGGAACCATATAAGACTCTCAATGCAGGACTCAGCTAAATTTGCCCCTCCCACTACCTGTCAACACACAGAGTTAGTACCTCGCAGGGAAAATCAACTCAAATAAGACAACACTGGCCACATATTACCTTTTCAAAGACTCCAAAGCTATGGCCATCTCTCAACAAAGTCTCTAAACTGAATACAGAGCAGGGGGAAAATGTCTTCTGAAAAATATCAGGTTAATTCTTTGATAAAAATTTGCAGTAGTTAGTGGATACAAAAAGTCTTCACTTTTGCTTTCTGAGACAGTGGGAACTACCAAAAGCTATAGATCATAAAGCAGAACAGATTCCCTTAAGAACCTTTTAAAGTCTTACTGCTTGAAAAATCGTCATGGCTTTCAAAAAAGCTGAAGAGAAAAATTTATCTTGCTGCTAGTTTAAGGGGCTACACTTCAAACTCTTCTTAAAGAAAAATAAAAAGAGAAAGAGGATAGATTTCTTGGACTGCTTTGAAAAAGCCTGAGCCATTACTTCAAAGGAAAGGGTGTCTTTGTCCGGAGAGCAGGTTTATGACTACTGATGCAAATCCTAACCAAAGGCTGAAAAGGACACTCAGTGCATCTTTATGGATGGCCTTAAAGGAAGATGAACAAGTCAAAGGAGATTAAAGACAGTCCAAATCCTGCCACAAACACCAGGACACATCAGTTTTTACAGATGTGCTTTTCTCAGTACATAACAGGGAATATCAGTTACTAACTTACAGACGCCATTATAACAACCCAAGTTTCATTTAAGCAGAACAAGATCTCCATAATACCCACTAAGCATTTATATTGGACCTATGTTTTAAAATATTAGGTGAAATGTTTTACACCATTAGGCAGAATAACAAATGCTGCTATTAAATGTGTTTCTTTGCTGCTCTCATAGCACTAAGTGTATTTCTTCATCAAATGGACTCTGAACCACTTAAAGTTATACCTGAAAGAAGAGACGGAGGAAACAGTAATTTCTCTGGTATCCTGTTCATAAATATCCAATGAGAAAAATATTTCAAAAGATCTGTATCCATTAAGGCAAAGAGAATTAATAAGCCAGGTAAAAATAGCCCCGACACCTATTTCTGGCAAACTTTGACCTGCATTTTTAAAAATGAATAAAGTTCTTGGTATTTTGGCCATCATCTCCTCAGTCTTAATGAAAATTAAATTACTTTCAAAAGGCACTGCAAAGTTCTCATTAACAGCTGAAGTACATTGTTACTAGCAAAGAGAATCCACTTCATTCATTTACCATTTTCATACCATCTATCATGAAATGAAGAGGAGGTCAACATTTCCTTATTTTTAGTTTTATAGAAGTAAAATTAACTCTTTCAAAAGAGTTAACTACTCCTGGGACAGAGGTTAACATTTACCACTTGTTTATTCATTCATTCCTTTAACTCCTTCACTTTAATATAACATTTACTGAGTATGTATTATGTGCAATGCACTGTGGAAACAAATGCAAGAAAATATGACCCTGTATATGTAAATGATATGATTTTAAATGGTCACTGGATAAGGTTTTGTGGACCCTAATATAAGCCTGCTAATTATAAATATCTATTATTGGAAAGATCAAAAAGCTACACTGAAGTCCAAACTATTATAACTTAATTTTTATACAAAATACTTACCATCAACTAATAAGGTTTTAAAATAAAAACAACCAATATAATTTTCCAGGTTAGCAAAATCTAAAACCCACCTGACCTCTTAGAGACATAAAACAAAATATGAAACCTTGCTTTAAAAAAAACCCACTTCAATAGAGTATTTATTTTGAAAGAAAATGTAAATTTAAGGACCTAAATATATAATTATTACATATATATAGGTTTAAGAAAATCTAAGTACTAAATATACTCACCATTTCCTAAAACTAGATACTTCTGTTTTGTACCTCTTTTATTCCATTTTAATTACATTTGATTACTATAAAGCATTCATCAATGAAAAAATTCATCTGAAAATTGAAGACTAAGCTTTCTCATGTGGCTCACCATAACGGTAAATCAAGAGAGGAAATGGTTTTTGTGAAGTAGATGAGGTTAGCTGTTAAATGTTTCTTAAATCTTTCCATTAACTTTCTAATTTTTCAGTTGGAATGATAACACTACATTTTAATTATACAAAGAGAAATTATTTAAGACTTGGTCTATTTATACCATCTCTACCAACCTTTCCTCCTCTTTTCCTTTCACTATGGATTTTTTCCACTGTTTTGAAAACATGCTGATTTTGTTGAACATATACATTACAGAAAACAAGTCATGGCTGCATTTAGAATACTGACAACCAACAATAACATTTGGTAGCTTCCTCTTGTAAATATTAGAATTATTAATATAAGACAGTATAATGTTGGTTTAAAACTCAATAATACTAAGTTCTTGATTTATAACCTTTCTCCTTTCTATGATATATACTATATATATATATCATATACGTTTATATGAACTTATATAAACAAAAGTTTATGACAATGGAATCATCTTCTAAGACTACATTAAAATTAGTGCACTTGTGTGAGTATATACCTACAATTGTATACATAAAGTATAATCCTAACATGTGTAATAGTATTTTAAAAGTACAAAACCGTATCATGACATTTCGTAAGAACTCAATATTAACTAGAGAGTGCTAGAGGCAATAAAATTATCTTCTGCAAATACTAAGAGTGCTTTAGTGACAAAGGTGCATCAAATTTTCCACAGTTGGTGATCCAATGAAATGAATTTAAAATGCTGTCCAGTTTAGTGGGGAGGAATGGTGCCTCTGGCCTAGAGTGCGGGGGTTTGAATCCAGGCTCTAGTTTGCTAGCTATGCTTCCCTTCCCTTGGGATTTGAAGCTTATAGGTCTTACTAGAACTACGAAAACTATGGGAACTCAAATTCATGTCCACTGAGTCGGCGATGCTATCCAACCATCTCATCCTCTGTTGCTCCCTTCTCCTTCTGCCCTCAACCTTTCCCAGCATCAGGGTCTTTTCTAAGGAGTCAGTTCTTTGTATCGGGTGGCCAAAGTATTAGAGCTTCAGCTTCAGCGTTAGTCCTTCCAGTGAACATTAGTCCTTCCGGTTGACTTCCTTTTGGATTGACTAGTTTGATCTCCTTGCTGTCCAAGGGACTCTCAAGAGTCTTCTCTAGCACCCCTATTCGAAAGCATCAGTTCTTCGGCACTCAGCCTTCTTTATGGTCCAGCTCTCACACCCGTACATGACTACTGGAAAAACCATAGCTTTGACCATATGGACCTTTGTTGTCAAACTGATGTCTCTGCTTTTTAATATGCTGTCTAGGCATAGAAAGAAATCTGGAATGATAATTAGTACATGTAAGCAATCTCCTCCTGCCCTCAATCTAGTAAGTTCTCATAGTTCTAGAAAGATCTAGAAAGTAGAGGCATACTAATATTCTCTCTGTGCCTCATCTATAAAACAAGGATAACAACAGGACTGGGCTGCCCAGGTGGCTCAGTGGTAAAGAATACGCCTGCCAATGAAGGAGATGCGAGAGATGTGGATTCGATCCCTGAGTTGGGAAGAGCCTCTGGAGAAGGAATCCCCACTCCAGTATTCTTACCTGGAGAATCTCATGGACAGAGGAACCTGGTGGGATACAGACTGTGGGGTTGCAAAGAGTCCAACACGACGGCACACACACAATCGCGGGACTACCATGAGGATTGATGAGCTACTAAGTAAAGTGCTGAAGCCGTGCCTAGCGTGTAGGGAGCACTGAATAAGTACCAGCTAGCAGCAGCAGGATGATGCATATTTTCACCCTCTGTGGCACGCAGCTTTTTGTAGCAAAAGTACAATATCTGATTCTGTGACACATAAAGACCAATTAGAAATAGTTCTTATTACTATTTTTCCTGTCAGGGAGGAAAATGTACCTTCGTTTCTACAAAGTAGACTATGATTTCTCCAATTCGTCTTTTTCTTAGATTCTCCAACCTTCTCTAACAATCCATTTACTTTTGATATAGCCAGAGCATAGAGCTGAGAGCAGGAAGGGAAGGTACATTACAACAACTAGGTATTTTCCTACCCAGTAAAAGCTATTTATTGTCTCTGATTATCGAAATTATATATGCTCATTATAAAGCATTCATATAATTTAGTAAATTATGAAGAAGAAAATGAAAAAAATGCCTCTAAGTTCCTCTAAGTATACCTAAAATGACCATTGCTTACATTTACCAGTTATTTTTTTTTCTTTGCTTTTTTCTTTTTATATTTTTATTTTTTAAATATAAATTTATTTATTTTAATTGGAGGTTAATTACTTTTCAATATTGTATTGGTTTTGCCATACGTCAACATGAATCCGCCACGGGTGTACACGTGTTCCCCATCTTGAACCCCCCTCCCTCCTCCCTCCCCGAACCATCCCTCTGGGTTGTCTCAGTGCACCAGACCCAAGCATCCAGTATCATGCATCGAACCAGCTATTATTTCAGACTTTTTTTAGCCTGCTGCTGCTGCTGCTAAGTCACTTCAGTCGTGTCCAACTCTGTGCGACCCCATAGATGGCAGCCCATGAGGCTCCCCTGTCCCTAGGATTCTCCAGGCAAAAACACTGGAGTGGCCTAGACAGCATATTAAAAAGCAGAGACATCACTTTGACAACAAAGGTCCATATAGTTAGAGCTTTGGTTTTTCCAGTAGTCATGTACGGGTGTGCGAGTTGGACCATAAAGAAGACTGAGTGCCAAAGAATTGATGCTTTTGAACTCGGGTGCTGGAGAAGACTCTTGAGAGTCCCTCAGACAGCAAGGGGATCAAACCAGCCAATCCTAAAGGAAATCAACCCTGAACATTCATTGGAAGAACTGATGCTGAAACTGAAGCTCCAATACTCTGGCCACTTGATGTGATGAGCCGACTCCTTAGAAAAGACCCTGATGCTGGGAAAGGTTGAGGGCTGGGGAGAAGTGGGCGACAGGGGATGAGATGGTTGGATGACATCGTTGACTCAATGGACATGCGTTTGAGCAGACCCTGGGAGACAGTGAAGGACAGGGAAGCCTGGCGTGCTTCAGTCCTTGACATCGTGAAGAGTTGCACAGACTGAGCAACTGAACGACAGCAATCCACAGTATACAAAGTATCCACTTACTGACACAAATATTTAAAATATATCTTATTATACATGTAGTTTGGTGATCTCTTACACTTACCAATTCAGAGAGCACATACTTTCATGTCAGTATCACAATTTATAACACATTAATGGCTATAGAGTCTTCCATCATGTGGACATATCAATCTTTACTCTTAACTTGTGTACTCCTTTTATCCTAGTTTTTCTGAGATTTTTCACTTGTCAGTTCCCCACAGACAACCTTGTCTTTGGCTCTAATTCTTTGATAGGTTCTGTAGTTGCATATGTGTGTCTGGAAACATCAACATTATAAAACTCTGCCTCCAAAAAGAATGTAGATACTTAGAAAAGTTGTTGAAATCTTACCCATATTTGTTGATGTTTAGTATTATGATTCATATAAATACAAAAACAAAAATGGTAACTATTTATCTATCCTAAATATCCAAGTCACATAAAACTCTTTGTAATTTGTCCTCCTTAACATTTTTAACATTTGTTAAAGATACATAAGTAAGGCATTAGTGAAAAGTATAGAGGATTTTCACATCTTTAGCAATTTGAAACACCTGGATTTGACACCAAAAGCAAAGACAACAAAAGCAAAAAATAAGCAAGTGAGATTACATCAAGCTAAAAACCTCTGGACAGCAAAGGAAACCATCAACCAAGTGAAAAGGCAACAGATGGAATGGGGGAAAATATTTACAGATCATAATACCTGAAAAGGGTTAATATCCAAAACACATGAAGGATTCACATAACTCAACTTCAAGAGAACAATCTAACTTAAAAACAGACAGAGGATCTGAATAGACAATTTTTTTTTTAATAATATATACAGATGGCTAAGAAGTACAGAAAACGGTAACTCAACATCACTTATCACCAGGGAAATGCAAACCACAATGAGATACCCTCACATCTGCTAGACTGGCTTTGCGAAAAGGACAAGAAATAGCAAGCTTTGATAAGAAAGTGAAGAAAGGGGAATCCTTGTGCACTGTTGGTAGGAATGTCAATTGGTGCAAACACTATAGAAAACAGTATGCAGTTACCTCAAAAAATTAAAACAGCAAGTTCACTTCTAGGTATAAACGAAAACACTAATCCAAGAAGATATTTGCACCCCACGTTCACTGCAACGTTATTCACAATGGCCAAGACATGGAGACAGCCTAAGTATCCACTGGATGAATGGACAGACGAAATGCTACACACACACAGTGGAATATTAGTCATAAGAAGTGAAGCCTGCCACTTGTGGCAACATGGATAGACTTTAAGGGCATTATGATAAGTAAAATAAGTCAGACAAAGACAAATACTTTATGATCTCATTTATGTGTAGAATTTTGAGAACAAAAAACACTGACTTCAAAGATACAGAGAATAGACTGCCAGAGGTGACTGCCAAAGGTGGAGAGTGGGTAAAACGGGCAACAGTGGTCTAAAGGTACAAACTCACTTACAAAATGAGTAAGTCTTGGGAATTGAATGTAGAGTATGGTGAATGTAGTTAATAATCACGCTCAGTCACTCAGATGTGTCCAACTCTTTTTGACTTGATGGACTGTAGCCTGCCAGGCTCCTGTGTCTATGGGATTTTTCAGGCAATAACACTGGAATAGATTGCCATTTCCTCCCCCAGGGGACCTTCCTGACCCAGGGATGGAACTCACATCTCCTCTGACCCCTGCATTGGCAGGCGGCTTCTTTTCCACTGACCCACCTGGGAAACCCATTTAATAATACTGTATTGTATATTTGAAAGTTGCTGAGAGAGTGGATCTTAAAAGTTCTCACATCAGAAAAACAAAACAAAACATGTAACTGTGCGGTGATGGATGTTATTTAGATACTGTGGTGATCCTTCGCAAGTATACAAATATCATGATGTTGTACATCTGAAACACATATAATGTTAGATGCCAACTATATCTCAGTTTTTAAAAAAGAAACTTTCCAACCCTGCTCACCCTAAGGACATATAAAGCATTCTCTCAGCTGTAGAAAATTGTAAGCTATGAGAATAAAAACTTAAAAGCTCAAGAGTCATGAAGACCTGAGCCATGGGAGGCAGAAGGAATTCCAAGGATTTTTTTTCCCTGTGTCATTTGCTGTATGACTCAGGGACCTCAAACCAGGGTTCTGCACCAACCCAGAGGGAGTGGGGAGGGGTGGGAGGAAGGAGGGAGGTGCAAGAGGGAGGGGACATATGTATACCTACGGCTGATTCATGTTGATGTGTGGCAGAGACTAATACCATATTATAAAGCAATTACCCTTCAATCAAAAACAAATAAATTTAATAATAAATAAAAGCGACAAAACAAAAACCACTTCAAATCCAAAATACAAAGTTTGGCCAAACCCATTTGAATGTGAAAAAAATCACTTTCAAAAACAGGGCAACTGTAAAAGAAACCATCAGGGACATTTGCTACCTAATTTCACATAAAAACGTGTCTCTGCTCATGAATTCTCAGGACTATCTAAAGCACAATGTAAGGTACGTATGCACAAAGATGTCGTATAATTTCTCTAAAGAAGCAAACTCTCTGAAAGTTAACCTAATGTGTTGTTCCAGGAGGTCTTTGTTAACCATGTCCTTAGTAGTTCTACAGTAATGTACATTCCCCCACACAACATTCTAAAAGCAGAAGACTCCTGACTTTAGGCTTAAAAAAAGGGAGAGGGGAAGAAGTAGCTTGAAATTTCAGAGTACATCCAGTCTCAGTTAAATGAGAGGAGACATATTCACAGTTTTCTTTGAGAGCCTACACTTCATTGACTATAGAGAGAATTTGTAGCTTCTAACTGATGGGTAATTCCCGCCATTGTTTGAAATTAAATTTCCTATCTGAGCATAAAGTATTAGGCAATTTTCTTTGGTCTCGCACTATTAAAGTGTTCATATGAAGATACCCAGTTCCAGTTTGAAGGGATAAATCATCTGTTCTTCTGTTCTCATATTTATATGGCAAGAACCCATGGGTTGAATGGTAAAGTCATTTTTTCCTGCAACTAAACAAGGTAAATAAATGTGATATATTGGCACATCACCCCACCACTCTGCATATGGTGCACATTAAGGCTGTATTCATTTGCCATATGAATATAATTCCTTTTACCACATCTACTATTAGTTACAAGCAGTAAATACAGAGTTGTTTTGCTGGAACGGGAGGGCCTGCATTACATCATGGGGCACCAAACATCCTGGCCCTTCTGGAGAATTTCATAGACATAGTCTTAATGTCACCTGAACTTGAACACTGCCAACATATTGCTTCAAACCATGCTGGATGAATTCTTCAAGGAAAAAGGGGGAATACAGGGCAATCTTAGTGCAATAGCACAAACCACAAGGAATGTTCTTGATGAGATATATATGGAAGAAGCCACGTTCTAGACAAAGAATCAGACTGAGTCATATCCCAGATATAAAAAAAACATTTCAAACACTGCTTTCATAGTAGCTGTGAACATAAGGAAACTAAAGTTAAAATATCATCCAAACAATTTCCTCCAACTGTAGCCTACTGAAGACCTGTGATTAATAAGATAAGAGTTCTTCTCATTACAAACTGTGATGCTTTGTTTCATTAGGTATATACTGTGCTTACTTTTTCCTTAAACAAAATATTGATTATAACAGTCCAAATCCAGGTTAGTGCAGGGCAAAAGAAGAAAGAATGTTATTTCTTTTACAAACTCATACAGTTAACACAGATGTACATATCTTGACATTTCTGAACCATAAATACTACACCACAGGCAATTAAAACAAAGTACACCTGTTTTAACAAGTACTGATTTTCAGAGCTATCAAGCCCCCCAATGAGTCCAGCAGATGGCGCTCTAGGACGCTTACTTCTTGTGTCACATCCACCTATATTCTGGCAAGACAAAGAATAAGGATTTATCGGTAGCTTCAGTAAAGCGTAGTAGGCTTTATTATAAAAAGAACATAATTCCTAAATATGTGCGCAAAAATATACATATGCATAAGCACATGTGCACAGAGACAGCCAGTAAATAAGTCACACCTGGACATATTGTGATACCACTATTCTTAAAGACTTGATGAGTAGTCTTATGTATATCAGTGGTATTTATGGTTACATGGCAAGATCATTCTAAATTCATTAAAAAAAAATTTAGAATGCCTTTAAGTTAGAATTCATTTTTAATTATAGCAGGGATGTCTCATTAGGGTGATACTAGTAAAATTAACAACAGGAGGATTTACGGTAATGACTTAAGTGATTGATGAGAGTGTAACAAAACGAAGTTTTCGACAGAGAAAAAGCAGGGCAGCCATGGCATACAGTACTTTAAAAAACAGCTCTGTGGTCTGTTAGTGCTAGCCTTATGGTTAATAAAACCTTCTTTCTAATTAATGGTGCTGAAATACTCTTAACAGAATCTTGTTATGAGAAAAACTTTTTTTTTTTCCAGCAGACGCCATTCGTATAAAGGAGAAAGCTGATATAGATTAGCATGTCTGATTGCAAAGAAGAAAAAAAAATGCCACCTTTCAATCAAATCAAAAACAGAATGTGAGAATGGAAAAGTACTTTACTGAAATACTATGCACATTGTCTATGCAACACCTCATAGTCAGCGACTGTTTGTTTCTAAAGCTATTCAACTGTGACTTAAAAAAAAAAAACTCAGATACCTAAAAATGCTTAATAAGCACTTAAATTTAGATGGTTAATGAGAATTTAAGTTTATGATCTAATACAATACAAAAACGGTGAATAACTCGTGTGAATTTTCATTTTGATTTCAAGATCATTTTAAAGTTT
Organism: Oreotragus oreotragus; assembly: GCA_006410675.1. Lineage (NCBI taxonomy): Eukaryota > Metazoa > Chordata > Mammalia > Artiodactyla > Bovidae > Oreotragus > Oreotragus oreotragus. The sequence continues at coordinate 174,642 of SJYX01020147.1, forward strand.
CAAGTATTTAAATGTCAATTGAATGCATCAGGGAACATTTTCTTCAAAATTTGGAAATGTGCAGTCTGGATAGCATTATTGTGAAGGAAAAATGAATATTCCAGGAAAGCATTTTGGTGGACAAAATCCAGTTTTAAACACAAAGGGTACGAGGGCAAAGAGAGATATGCTTTCATGCAGAAAACATCTTTTTTTGAAATGTTCTTGGTTAATTTTATTTAAAAAATCCACAACTAAATGGAATCCTAATTTTTCTTCTCATTAAGAAAACTGCATTCCACAGGAGATAACTATCACAAGACAAAGAGTCAAAAATGAAAAACTACCTGTCATACAGGAAAACAAGGCTTTTGTTATATTATCTAGTCAGATTTCATATATAACATGTGCATCCTTTTAAAAGCCTCATGTTATACTATATACAGTTTTATCCAGTTTGAATTAGCATGATTTTGCCTGAGTAATGCTTTTATTAACACTAGATAACATGAGTTAAAAAAAAAAAAAACCTAATAAAGCTATCAACTTTACATACAGCACTAACATTAGATTTGTAGGTAATGCCATAGGCTTGTGACATTAGCAAGTAAAATTACTAGCTTATTCTTATGATTTTTGAAATAAATAAGTTATATGCTTGGATGAGACCTATAAATGCAGGAAAGGCAATAGTCTAGTTTTTTTTTTTTTTTTTTTAAAAATACCCATTCTCTTTCCAAGCAAGAGAAAAGTCCAAATTCAAAACTTTTAAGTTGAGGCACTGTATGTATCCACAGACCACGTCGGAGTTATGTATATAAAAGCCTGGCTATTTCTTAAATGTCAATTCATCCAAGAGATACAACATAGAAGCAAGCATAATCTAAAATTCTTCATCCAAAAATCTGTGACTTCAGCAGCTGCATTGTGGAGCCATCAATGAGCCACAGGCTTAAAAAATCTGAGCCAGCTCGCATGAGTGTTTAAACAGTTCACAGGCAGTACAAATGTCTTTGTTTTTGTTTGTCAGTTTCTTTTGAAAAGCTTATAGTGGTTTATTCATTTTTCCATTCTAATGTGTGGAAATTCTCATCATATGAAAAAGTGCCTATTTGTCTTTTTCTCAGCTTCACCCTTCAAAGTTAAAGCAAAATTCAGTTGGGACATTACAAAAGGACCCAAAAGGATGAGGTTCACTGTGAGAAACGTAATTTATCAAGAGTCATTACAATTCTCTAAAATTTTAATTAGATGTGCTGTTTATTCTTTTATTTTTTTTCCTTTCATTACCAGCATTACTAGGAGTTAAATGTTCACCATACTGCAGACAATGAGAGGGTACAGATGAAGTGCTTTATGAACAATATAACATTATAATATGTACTCTAATACCAGCAAGATGGTGTTCGTGTGGTGATTTATTTGCTCTGAAGCAGTCTGTGCTTCTGATAACACCTTAAGCCAGTTACTATTGCTGCTTTCATTTTACAGACAAGACAGCACAGCAAAGCACAGAACTTAGCTTTGCCTTACTCTAAACTCCAGGATTGGTCAGTCCTACTTGATTCACTTTTATAATGGCATGCACATAAAAAAATCATCTTTAGGTTGATTTACAAGGTATTTAAATATATATATTTATCCTTTCTAGAAAAGCTGAATATTTCTAAAATACATTTATTTTAAAATACACTTAAATTTCTGAAATGTAACAACAATTACACATTAACTGTAGCTAGAAAGCCTTTAGTTACTTTTCAAAATACCCATTAGTAATGACATAGAGACCAAGGTTAGGTCAAGGAAGTAAAAAAAAAAAAAAAGGAACAAAATTTTTTTCATTTTCATTTGTATTGCTATGTGTGCATGAAACATTTCACACTATTTTAAAGCAAAGTTCTTCCTAAATATTTTCACATAAATAACAAAATGGTATGCTTATTGTCTATGTCAAATCTAGGTTTGTCTGAGACAGTTTAGTGAATCTCAACGACTGAGTTTATAGAAACAGGGAAAAAGGAAATTGAAAGTAGTCGCTCATCTTAAAAGGCCAGAAAGGAGGAAGGAACAGAATATAAGGCTCCATAGAAAAGAACATGAAGCACTTCTCAAAAGAATGCGAAAAACAAAGCTCCCTGAAGCTTACAAATTTAAAATCATTACTTTTTATTACATATTAAAATGGAGATGGTGTGTAAATACGTGATGTGTAAATACACACATGTACACACTAACCTCCCTATACTGGCACACACACTAAAGTTGCTCTGACTACTATTACCCAGAGCATCAAAGTTACTTTTCACATTTAATTTGTGTAGGGAATTATCCATGTTTTGATTAAAATAAGAAATACATATTAGAGGTTCATAAAATAAAAACTTTGATTCACCATCACACCAAACATAATACATACAAAGCAGAAGCAGTGTTGGTAAAAATACTTTGCATGTAGTTCTTTTAAAACTGTACTGGCTCTTGAATAAATTTCTTAAAAAGGTTTCACTTTCATACAAATAATATACATTTAATAAGCACAGCGTTAATAAGTCAATTCAAATTACGATGGACTTAAACATAAACAGGCTGTTTTAAAACTTGGGACTGAGTACAGAAGTACCATAGTATTCAGGTAATCAGCAATACCGTGATCCTTCCTTAGCCAAGCAAATTGCAACTTGCTTTAAATTAAGAAACTAAATATTTAGGAGCAGTTAAAACGCTCTACCTATGAAATAAAAAATATAATGCTACTCTTGCAGGATCTCTTCAGTGTTGTCATAATCATTTTAATTAAATTCTCATTTTTCAGGTGGTCCTTTTAATTGTTTTTTCCTACTTCTTAATGTGTTTTTCTAAAGCCATTTCTTTTCTGCAGCTGTGTGCCATTGGTTTTAATGGTAGCTGCTTCCTTTTTTTGCCTTCTGTGAATTACAATTTTAAATGGTTACACATTTTTTGTTTTACTGCCTTCAGCATAGTTTCATAAAGATGTTTAAGCTGTTGGTGAACATTTTCATTTCCCATTTGAGAAACCAACAGCCAATTTGAATATTCCATATTGGCCTTTTATGACCTGTTTTATCTTTTAATATGTAAATGAAAGCATATTTTTTCTAAACACTGGTTTGTTTCCATGAAATTATAATTTTTTTTGCCCTTTAAAAAAGGAATTCAATAAACAATATGTGATTGCTCTTTTGCATTAGATCTTATTGTTTGTGAATTAAGCTCTTCCATTTTAGTTGGTGACAGCCATTTCCAACGAAGAACTAGCATTTTCAGATAAGAATAACCGAACACACGAAAATGAGATTTTATCCTTGAATTTGAATTATCATTGGTCACAAAGTGTTAATAACAAGGTTATCTAGACCTTTCTTAAATTATAACCAAGAAATTAAAATTACTTGATACTTCAGTTTCACTTTCACCATGATCAATAGGTAAAACTTCACTGCAAAATGTTATTATACATCACTTGTAAAAGTTTACTTATAAATTGTACTTACTGCCCGGGTTATCTCCAATACCACTGCTTTTTCCATTCCAGTACCAGAGCAGAAGCGTTGCATCACGTGACCCTGACAGAATGTAGCAATTTCCCCCGATATACGACTCCGAGCGAGTGAGGCAAGTGACGACATCCCAGTGGCCAAACACCACTTGGATCAATTTTCCTGAAACACAAAACAAGTATCTTTTAAACCGCTATTTTAAAAAATTGAAAAACTTTCCAGTGATTGTTTAACTTTTAAGAAGATAATGAAGTTGTATTAACTCATATTTTGATAATTCAGATTTTATAATAAAATTCGATCTGGTTCAACCTTAAAAGTTTTCTTTGAGTAATTAACAACAACAAAAAGAATCAATTGAACAGTGATAGTAACATTTTTGAAAGACATATGTTAAAACTATTTCAACTAATAATATGATTATACATAGCTCATAGGAATTACAAATGAATTATGTCTACTGATTAAAGCAGACTCAAGAGAACCCTTATCTGGAACCATTTCAACAATTTATTAAGTTACTCTAGATGATTCAAAACAAAGCAAAACTTAGCTGCCTTTCTCTAAGTACTCTATCACTCAGACTTCACTAATACAAACCTATCTCTGAATCAGTAAAGGCAATTTATTTCTTCTTTTCTTCTCTGAAGTGATCTACACAAAGACAGTATAAACCACATCCAAGAGTTTCTGCTTTTCAAATCAGGATTACATGAGCTAAATTTTGATAAAAGGACTAATACAGTGTGCCTGCAATTTGAGCTAGTGATTCTTCCTTTAATTGTCTGAATGAAGAAAACTCCTGAGGAGAAGGGAAATTAAGATGAAAGTTTACCAGTAATGACTGGGGAGGGGGACCCTGTAAACTTACCACATATCTAGGGTGTCAAGCACAGGATGAACTGCTCGCGAAACAGTGTCAGAAAAAAAGTAAGGGTCCCGCCTTTTAGATTTTTCTGTTTAATCAGATACGGTGTTTGTGATTCATACAAACTTGTCTAAAGAGTTAAATAGCTATAGCAGCTCTTCTACTCTACCCTGGCCAGTTTCTAGTGAACGTTTCTCTCTGAAATGCCTACAGAATCTACAAATTAATGTCACAGAATGTCTACCTTTAATACTCTGCATGAACGCTTTTCTTTTTTCAAATAAGCATTTTGGTGGGGTCATAAAAAATACAATTCAGATGTTCAAGATAAAAACCATTAAGCTGGAAAAAAAATTAGTATGCCTAAAAAGTTTATATGTTTAACTTGGAACAGATCATAGCTTATCAAAAGCTTAAGGTCTCAACTAAGTATTGGTATCTATATGTATTTAATTTTTCAAGATAATAAATATAACTAAAAGTATTTCCACTAATTTTTTTTTACAGTATTGATTTAAATAAACCCAAAGCGTATTATAAAGTCTGCAACTTTAGAAATAAAATACTGCTTCATCCACATCAGATGGGAAGTCAAATACAGTGTTTTCCCTTGTCCGTAGTGTTCTAATAGTAACTGAAGAAAGATTCATATCATTCTCATTCTCAAAGTGCAAAACTGATAAAGTACACTTTTGTCTCCTATGGAAAAAGACTTTAGTCAAAGCAGGTATTTTAACTTATAAGTGTTAAAAATGTTCACTTTTGAATTCTTCCAATCTTTTAAATTAACACCAGAATGTTTCATTTTAAAAATCAACTTTATCAATAAAAAATCTAAGAACTCAAGACTTTCTAGAATTAAAAAATGGAAAAGAAAAAGAAAATTAAATATTGAAAATATAATTTTTTTATCATTTCCAGTTTATACAAAGGACAAAGTAGAGAGGTTTAGTGGTAAAATGATTGGACTTAGATTAGAGGGAAGGCCTAGCTAAGGATGAGACAAAGGTAGCTGAATGTGCTCTTACTACAAATTAGAAAGTGACAGTCGCTCAGGCGTGTCTGACTCTGTAACCTCATGGACTGAAGCCCACCAAGCTAACCTGTCCATGGGACTCTCCAGGTAAGAATATTGGAGTGGGTAGCCATTCCCTTCTCCAGGGGATCTTCCTGACCCAGGGATCAAACCTGTGTCTTCTGCATTCCCGGCAGACTCTTTACTGTCTGAGCCATCAGGAAAGAAGTACTAATTAGAAAAGTGAAAGCTAAATCATGACTTTTAACTACTGAAAATACTGAACACCCCATAATGTGATTATGTTTTTGATCACAGAGTATGTATAGTGACTTCTGCCTCAGCCTATGCTAAATGCTCAGAGCATGTCAACTATATGAGTGATTTAAAGAGGTTATTTAGAGTAGACTTATTTAAGATTTGACAACCATCAGTACAGTGGGCTGTAGAAGTGAAGATGAGCAAAGTAATACATCTAGGTATGTGAGGTCTGTGGCAAAACAGAAAACCCAAAAGCTCCACGTACACCAGGAGGCCTGTGAAAGAGCAACTATCTGCTTGGTAACCTGCTTAGTTTCCAGCTAGTGAGAACAAAGGGGAAAGTTTTAGCTGTAAAAGTGGGATGGATTAAAAAGACTGTCAGAATTTCTCAAGACACATAATAATTTGTTACTTCTCATTAATTAAGTCATCATTCTATGTGTACAATGTCAGTGTTAGGGACATGTATATTCAGACTGTGGTTTCTTTTCTAATTAAAATTTCCTAGTGTTTTAATTTTTGCCCCTAAAAGTTATCACACTTATTTTTCATTCAACAAACATTTACTGAGCACCTACCAAGTGCCGAGCATCAGATCTTCGTACTTGTATATAATGGCAAATATATATAGTGAAATGGTTGTATATAGAGGAACGGTTCCTGCCCTCATGAAACAAACAGAAGCAGACATGTAGCTGTGACTAGTGTTAACTACTAGAAAAGAGAAGAGGGGCAGTGAGAAAAACAGGAGAGAACAAACTTAACCTGGGCATCAGGGAAGGCTGAGATGAGGGCGTGACAGCTAAGCGTTTACATCCGAAGAGTTTCATGTTTTAATACAAATTAACTTCATTCTCCACAATTTATACTTTGGGCTCAACTCTGGAAAACATTATTTTTTTTTCCAGTTTGCTTTTTCCTGTCTGGCAGTGTTCCTCAGCAATATTTGTTATTGCTATGAGGTGGAGGTTCACTCCTCCTAAATAAATCACAGCATATAAATACCTGCTGTTCTTTTTGGTAAATTATTTTCTGATAATCTCATAAGTGTTCCTCAAGCTTTATTTTTTGTTTCCTTTAATACCAGTCCACCTCTCCACACACTAATATCAAATATTACCACAAGCACTAGAATATCCTTTTTTTGACAGAACAAATTTTCTAGTTAATGTTTTATTTGACAGCTGTGCTACAAATAAAAAAAAAAAAAAAATTCAAGCTCAGGACTCTGCACCACTGAATCTAAAATGTGGCCTGAAAATAATTCCTACTGCCGGGGGAAGGTTTTACTGTTGCCTCTGCTGCTCTGGTTGTGTCTTGAAAACATGATTTATATTTAAAGAATTTCCTGCTACAGCCATGTTTCTCTCTACCCCCACCTCCCCACCCCGCCAAATCTAATAAGAGAAGGATTTTTTTTTTTTTTGGCTTATGTGCCAAAATATAATTGAATTCAACACTTGTGATAGCTCTGCCATTATATATTATTGATCATACAATTTTTCTGCTAAACTTCTCTGCTAAACTTAGGAGAAAACATTTAATATTCCTATCATCATGAAGACACTGACACATTTAAATTTAAATAATTTTAAATAAAATTTGCATCCGTTTGTATACAAGATATTAAGAAAGGTATTAGAATTATCATATGAGAGTTTCTTTCAAAGCTTTCCTGGAAAGTATAAATATTTTTGGTATACATGCTCAGTCCCACTGAAATGAAGTTTAAAATGAGACTACTTTCTTATGGAAGTGTTTTATACATACACACACTTGTGCACATTTTAAAAAACAATAAAGTAGAAGGCTTTTGGAAAGAGAGAAAGGAATGCCATCTAGTTTATTAAGTCTAAAGTAACATGGCAGACATTCTAGGAATCTAGATTTTAAATGGTTAACACTTGAATGAGATAAAATGGACTAATCGCCAAGATGCCACATCTGAGGTCAGAAGACCTCCAATGCCCAGGTCTAGTACCATTACCTATGCAAATTTCAACAAGTTACTTAACTTTTTCAAACCTTGATTTCATCAATGAAAAAATGGGCCTATGGACACCCATTTGATTTCCTAAGATTACTGTGAGGCTGACACAACATCATATATGAGAAAGAAGATATTTTATAAATTCTAGAGAACTGTGTGACTATAAAAATTATTTTATTATGAGTATATAAAAGTGAGGTTAGCTTTGGGGGTGGTGGCTTAGTTGCTAAAGTCGTGTCCAACTCTTGCGAGCCCATGGACTGTAGCCTGCCAGGACATTCTCTACGCAAGAATCAGAGAAGGCGATGGCGCCCCACTCCAGCACTCTTGCCTGGAAGATCCCATGGACGAGGAGCCTGGTGGGCTGCAGTCCATGGGGTCGCTAAGAGTCAGACACGACTGAGGGACTTCACTTTCACTTTCACTTTCACGCATTGGAGAAGGAAATGGCAACCCACTCCAGTGTTCTTGCCTGGAGAATCCCATGGACGAGGAGCCTGGTGGGCTGCCGTCTATGGGGTCACACAGAGTCGGCCACGACTGACGCGACTTGATAGCAGCAGCAGCAGCAGCAGCAGCAGGCAAGAATACTGGAGTGGGTTGCCATTTCCTTCTCCAGGAGATCTTCTTGACCCAGGAATCGAACCCGGGTCTCTTGCATTGCAGGCAGATTCTTTACCAACTGAGCTACAAGGGAAGCCTCAAGGTTAGCTTTTTACTTTACAAAGGTTAAAGTAAAAGGGTAAAGAGGTTAGCTTTAATTTACAAATATCAATATTCAGTGTCTTTAAGATGATATGAAATGTCAACAAACTCAGAAAGGCTCAAATGTTGAACCCAAAGATTGACATAATATATGATCCCATTTTAGGACATTCCAGAAGAGGCACGATTACAGAGATGAAGAGTATATCAGCAATTCTGAAGAGCCTGAGGTGAGGGAAGAAACTGACCATGAAGGGGCAACCCGAGGGGTTTCTGGGGATTTTCTGCCGCTCTGCATCTTAACTGTGGGGGTGGTTGCAAAACTGGATACAATGCCCTGAGACTAATGGAACTAAAGACCAAAATAAGGAATTTTACTGTACATAAATTGAAAGATAATTTCAATGTATAAAAAACAATATGAATCTAAAACAATGTTTAAGAAAAGCTTATGAGAGGATGTAACAATTTTAATCTGAAAGTTTGTGAAGAAGGGAGCATAGTTTGAGGTCAAATAACACTAAGGTTGTCATTACTGTAACAGTGAAAGAAAAGGTTGAAATTTAAACTTGAATATTAAGCCAGAGAAAATTATTATAATAATAAATAATTTTAGGAAAACTTGTCAATCTCCAATGCATTTTTAGAGAATTCCAGGGGAGTTTTAGGTTCAACAGTAATTAACATCACAGACCTAAACATCTAGTAAAAGCCCAAGTAATCAGGAAGACCTGAATGATGTTTTCTTTCTGAACCTACCTCCAGAATAAAGAAGTAAATTACAAAAATATTAGGTCATTGATTCCCTGAAATAAAAATTAAATGAGATCATGTCTAACATCTAGGGTTTATTCTATATACAGTACATATTCAACTATTTTTCCCTCATTGTTAGGTTATAATACAGTCATCAAAATGTAGCTAGGACAAACTCCCTGAATACCCAAGAATTAATTTTTTAATATACTATACTATACTGACTAAAGTACGAGTATGGACTCGTACATTGTATAGAGATTTACTAACATGACTGAAAGAGGATTTGCTGTAAAACAGTTAATTAGAAATTTCAGTTAAAAAAATTTCCTATCCCCAGAACATTTAATCAATATAATTATTTGTAGATCCTTGTTTTAGTTGAACTATCTACCTCCATAGCATTTAAGTTCTAATGCATTACTATCTAATTTTAATTATTTTAAATATACAACTACACATTCAGTATAAGTTTATGTCATCCTCTACCAGTTTCTAAAATACTTTAAAGAGACTCCATTAAATTTTTCAATGTTCATAATTGCCTATATGCAAAAATATACAACCATTCATTGGACTGGATATCCTATAATAGTAGTGATTTGAGTTTGGTTAGTCCTTTAGGGAGTTGCATGCAAATGAATAAGGAGTCAGCTACCTTTCTTCCCGATGGTGTAGTTTTCAGCAAGAGTCAATGGAACTGGGTGCAGGCAAGATACCCACTCACAGGAAACACACTTAGAATTTCCAGGGGAAAACATAACCTTTAAATAATATTACAGTGGGGAAGTACACCTGTAAGTATGTGCACTTGCCGTTTGATTATGCATGGACCTGTACATATGGTATTTACATACCAGGATATGCCTTCAAAATAAATCATTCGCTTGGGAGACAAACCTACCAAAACCTGCCCCTTTACAAACATTCTGAAGTTAACTTATTAATGGATTATAGAGTAGATTATTACTTGAAGGGGAAAACTATATTTTACATATTTTAGAATTCTGTAATTTTTACAGGGGCGATGAGAAAGCCTTTTAAGCCTCTTACTGCCACTTGTTGTAAACTTGAGTTCACTGATAAAGAAATGATGAGGTTACCTGTGTCCGTAGAATAGACTCGGAAACTCTTATCCCAGAAGCCACAGAGCAGGATGTAGCGGTTGTCCGATGTGATGACAAAACACTGGGAATGGACTTGAATGCTTTGGTCTAAGAGGTCGGTGATTTGCCTCCTGTGCATTCCTGTATTGCTGGCTAGGAGAACAGAGGGAGGGAAAAAAAAAAGCCTATAAATCCACAAGCACAAAGAAATCCAGTAATTTGTCATGCTGGGGGCTGGGGCCAAGGGAGGAGAGACAACACATCCCAGGATAAAAACATTTGATCTTTAATTTTAAATACAATAATATTTGAAAAGCCACAGGAAAACACAATCCAATGTTGGAAGAATGAGGGTAGCCAACTTCAACAGCTCGGGAAGAAATTCTGCCTAAAGGAAAGAAGCAATAATACACTACAATTTTAAAATACGTAGTATCCAATTCTCAGAACATGCTGTCTAGCTCTTGGGCAGGACCAAACGAGATTAGAATCTCCAGACTGCATCCCAGTTAGGTTTGTGTTTCTGACAATCTCATTACATCTATTGTCATGAGAATGGATCTATGTTGTGACAATCTATTACCTCTAACTTTTTGTCACAAGGAAGAGATATTTGAATTTGAATGTCATATATTTGAAATATTGGAGCATCTTGTACTAGTTTGACTTTAACAGGTCTTTAATTTGACCAGATGTGAACTCCCATTTCCCCCGTTCACAGCCGCACTTGCGTGCAAGGAAAGGGTACGATGACTATTTATTAAGGATGCTTGTAATTGAAAAAGTCAAAGCACAGCATCCAGCAACTTTCTTGCTACTTCTGTAAACAGTACGACAAGAGAGTCTGGCAGTATGTTTTCGGAGTGCAGCAGAGCACCCGAGATGGAGTCTGTCACAAGGCATCAGGTCAGACACAGCACGACATCACACGCGTGTGAAGAATAGAAACACACTATCAGCCATGTCATTATCAGCAAAGGAATTTTCACGGAGGTGCCTTCTTTGGCATTATGAAGCCAACCAAATAGAAGGTTCTGCTGTTCGTGATCTAGGAGTTATTATCAACTTTCCAACATAAATCATAGTTCTTATACTGCTAAAAAAAAAAACAAACAAACTTGATCATACTAGAAATCAGAACAAAATAAATTATTATGTTCTTTGCATCATAGCTTTCAGTTTTTATTGGAAAAAAATACTATAGATGCATTATTGATAAAAATTAAAAGTAGAAATATATTTATGTTATATTCATTATAGGTAATAAGTTAAGATGGCCAATTCAATAGAAGGCTCAGAAAGTAATATGGAAGAAAAAAAGTGTTCAAAAGACTTTCCAGTCCTCCGCTGGGATACAGAGGGATAAAATACCCCTTGCGCTCATGGCATACAGAACATAGCAAACATATTCACGTGAAATACGGCAAAGTTCTGCTGGTGTCTGACTCTACAACCTAACCATGTAAGATTATTAGATAATGGGCTTCATATACTTTGGGGAGACTAATGGCCTGGAGTGATAGCAATAGTAAAAAGGGTAGGCCTCTAGTCAGGAATCATGTGCCCTTCCTTCCACACAAAGGGAAGTTCCTGGCAGGGGAAAAAGCTTCTGTGTATCACAGTGTATCATGGAGAGACATTAGCCTCTCACTGCAGTGAACCTGTGTGATATAATTAAATCTTTTAATTTCCAGAAACCTAGCAATTTAAAATAAGATATATGGTATTTTCTATACTGGTTACTACAATTCTTCATTCCACATGAAAATTATAAAAATACCGTATTTTCGTTAGTGTTTATATGACTTTCACTTATATGATATATAAACATTCACTGGTCTTTTTGGCATTATTTCCTGAATGAGCGAGTGAAGTCGCTCAATCACGTCCGACTCTTTGCGACCCTATGGACTGTAGCCTACCAGGCTCCTCCATCCATGGGATTTTCCAGGCAGGAATACTGGAGTGGGTTGCCATTTCCTTCTCCAGATCTTCCCGACTGGGAGGACCTAATTTACAGACCTGGGCATGTATAGAATTTTGAACTGAATGACCACAAACTCGTCATGGGTAAAGGTTGATGCCCCTTCAGCATTCAGATGGACTATTTTCCAAATAAGTGATTACTTATAATTACTTATAATTTAACACTGCATCCCCTGATCTATCTATCCGTCCATCCATCCATTTAGTCTGTATAACCTACCCTACAACTGCCTTTTCTTTATCTTACTGTTTTCTCTAGTAAACCTCACAAGATTCAGTACTGAAAGTATTTTTATTTGATGAAAATTAGGTATATTTGTCTAGATAAGCAGTCTACAAACTGGAGCATGTATACCCTTGTGGGGG
>SJYX01020147.1:187390-274493 GCA_006410675.1 Oreotragus oreotragus
CGGGGGGGGGCGGCGGTATAAGGCTTCCCAAGGGATACACAGGCACAGATGGTTTTAGGGAATCAATTTCTGGTTCCACAACTTTCACGAGTTCTCCAGCTTGAAACGGATTTGCCTGAGAACTCTCCTGTGAGTTTTCCTTTCTTACTTCCCTTTTTGCTCGCTCTTCTTCCACCAGATAGAATCTTACTATGGTGCTTTATTCCAGGGTACAAAAATCTCTTGGGAGCCAAATAAAGAGACAATTCAAACTATTGATGTGATGCTAGAAAGTGAATGCCTAGGTATCACATCATTCTGCAGGGCAGGTGGTTTCCAATTCACTGCTTTCAATAAATGGAAAGAGGATCTAATCACACTGTCAATTGATAGATCATTAAAAATAAGTTTCAGTGATAGATTGTTAAATGATTATTTAATGATAAAACGTAAACGTAATCCTTAATAATATATCACTCTCTGAATTTTGTCACGTAACTCGGAAAGAGTTTGAAAATTTGAATGACATTGCTAAAACAAAACTCTCTCCCATCTATCTTCTCATGTGAGTAACACTCCTGGGAGCATCCATCTGTAAAAAACAAAAAATTAGGATAGAACTGTTGACAAATTCTGTCTCTTTCGGCAACAAATAATGTTTATCCATGAATACATGAACTATTTAGGGAGACACTCCCATTCATTAAAGCTGTATTTCCTATTTTCAATAAATATGTGTTGTGTATGTTTAATAGTACTAAAATTTATAATTTGTAATTTTAATAAATATGTATTAATATTTTTAATAACTCAATGAGGATTAATTTTTTAAAGCTGGGCCTTAAGCTCACAGAAAATCTCAACATTTATATTTACATACATATTTTTATTGCTGAAAACTATTTAATGGGGTAATCAATTTTCTACAGTTAAAATTGTGTAGGGAAAGCAGAATGAAAGTACAAATTCAAGATAAGAAAAACATTCAAATGGTAAAAATTTCTTCCAATGAATTTGTAAAAACAGAAAAGGTTGACTATCAAATGACTTTGATATTTAGTGTCTGCTGGATATATTTAAAATTTTATACATTATGCCAAAAATCATAACCTCTGCAACTATTTAAACCTGTGATGATATCACATTAAAATTTTTTAGACATCAACTTAAAAATGTGTGAGAAGATACATGGTTTTAAACAACTACTTCAGGAGACTCGTAACAGTCTGATGACCAGTGGTCAGCAGGGAAGACTGTGGCCTGAAGGCTGCATCTGGCTTGTGCCTGGGTTTGCATATGAAGTTTTATTGGAGCACAGCAATGCTCGCTTGTGTATATATCATCTGTGGCTGCTTTTGTGCTATAACAGCAGAGTTAAGTAGTTGAGTCTGAGACCTTATGGCCCACAAAACCTAAAATATTGACTATCTCGCCCCTTTCCCCCATGCCTTCTCTACAAGGTTACCATGTCTGAATTCATTTGGACTTTATACTATACGATATTCATTATCAAGTTTTAAGACAAACAATGATTCTGTACTTCAGAAACCAGGCTCTAAGTGGCACAACAAATGGGTTTTATTATTTTCCTGACTCTTAGAACTTTATCCAAGTGGGCATTCAATTAAAAAAATGTATGTATACGGCAAACCATATCTACTCAAAGCAAAACAAGATTCAGGAACCAAGGTACTGGTTATCTTTCACATAACACTTAATTCTTAGATTTCTGCTTATATCTGGGAAAATGATGAAAGACGGTTTAGAGCTTAAGGTTATTTTAGTTCATCCTGATAATTCATCTGCATATGGTGGCCATTTAACTCTCCACTGAAACAATGGTGTTAGAGACCAAAAAAAAAAAAAAAAAGTGACATACTGCATAAGGAACACCTTGAATTTTAAAATAATAAGTCCGCTTATTCTTATGGTTTATCTAAAAGCTTAAAAATACTAACAAATTCATTTGTGCTGGGGAAATATGACAAAATTACAAGGCAAACACAAACATCCATGCTAGCAACATACCCCTACAGCTGGGCAATCAGGTTTTTTTAATTCTAAAAGCTACTGAACAGTTATCTTCAATACCAAGGTATACCATTCTTAGTGAAGTCACACTTGAAATCCCCACTATAGGGTTGAAAATGCTAAACTAGAGATTTCAATTAACCTACTCAAAAAGCACAGCAGCAATTAAATATTCTAAGTTGCCTGCTGCAGATGCTCATTTCATCCCAATGGCTCTTTCTGGTCTCCTTTTACTTTTTTTTTTTTTCTCCCTGAACAAATTTAACCTCCAATGGCAATTTATTGGGCTGCAGGACCCTAGGAAAATGAATACAAATATCTTAACACTGCCATTGGCTGAGCGATATATTTCAACTTTGAAACTGCTCTGCAATAGCACATTAATCCCCTCAGACTGGAAGGAGGGTCCAGGAAGAAAGGATTGATCTCCTTTAATGATGAAACCCTGGCACTACAGTTTTATTTTTCTCAACACAGAGCTGCTAAGAACCCACTGTTATTATGAAAATTTCCCTAGCAAAGGAGCTCCATCACATTACTGGTGCACCAATTCATCATAACGTGCCTCGCTCCTGCTCATCAACAAGTCTGAGTGATGAAAAGATCCAATATTATCCTGACAGTACTTCATGCGCATTCTCAATCACACATTATTACAGCATCCATATTAATTTTCGGTGACACGCGTCCTAGGCCTGTTCAAATTAGGCAAACCAACGAGGGGGAGTTGATGAAATACCAGCATAGCCACAGCTCATTGCATTCCAATTTGCATGCAAATGGTTTATCAGGAAAATTCCATTCCCAGCAACCAGCAAGTGAAAAACAACTGTAATCTACACTTCAGGGCCACCATACAGAGCTTAATGAATCGCAAAGAGAGAAGGAAGTGACAGACCTATGAGAGGATCGATTTCCACTGGCAGCTGGTATGGCTGGTCTTGTACAGCACCTTGATGAGCTGGAATTCACAAAAGATAAAAAAAAAAAGAGAGAGAGCATTATTTTTCATATACTGAGCTACATAAAAATGCTTAAGTCAAATCTCATGTAGAATTGTTTCCAACCTCCAAATCTCTCAAGACAGTTTTGTGAAATTTAAACAAAAAATCCAGGTGCTTCTATGGCTAGCTTATTAAACATTTATTTTAGATTAGCGCTGTTCTGAACATGTGCCATCAGCAGTGGCTCCAGTCCTAGGCCATAAGCTATAGCAGATGCTTGACTGGCAACCTCTGATGCCGCAACAAAACAAAATTAAGTGGTAAAGAGCGCTGAAAACAAAATGTGACAACCATCTGCTGACTGTAGCAAATACTAGTTTTTTTGTTACTTCTTAAAAAGGCAGTTTTGAATGCTGCAGCACAAAGGATCCACAAAAACATCAATTTATGATGGAGAAAGGGAAAGCTCCAAGTCAAAGAACATTCAATGCTTCATCCATCACTTAAATCAATCAATTGAAAGTTGGAATAAAAATAAAGAGCTATCTGCAGATAAATGTTTTAGTTAAATGCATTTGGCTGAAATGTTTTCCTGAAGATTTGATTGCGGTTGAAAAAAACTTTTATTAATATTTAATATTTCCATGGTTTCCATTTAAAAATAATGAGAAGCAAATGAGTAACAAAAATCAATCCATACTAAGGACAATTTTTTTAATTTTCAAAATGGTTTTAAAGATTCAGAGGTACCTATTTTATGATGGAAAAGAGATTTTACAGGCTGCAGCCCCGTGAAAGGTAGAAGGGTTTTTGGTGGATAGGAAGTATTGTAGGAAGCAGGACTGACCGCTGGCCACTTCTGCAACCTTGGGCAAATCAGAAGCCCCAGAAGGAAGGGTTTAGAACAGATAATCTTTCCAGCTTTGTAATTCTGAGAGTTAAATTCTTGGTCCTTTTCCAAAAGATCTTCCTCCAATGACTCAGCCATTCACTCTGGTCAATATCTGCCTTTTATAGATTCATAAGCATTTTACCTACTGCTTGGTTGGTATCAGAGCTCTGCTTAATATCATCAGATTCTAAGAGTAAGATGATATTAATATCATCAGATTTTAAGACATCTGACTGTCCTTGAGGGGCTGAAAATAAAAATGGCATACATTCCAATGTGTTCATTAGATTAATTTTAAAATCATTAGGTCAGCATTTCCGCTGTTAGTAAATACCAACTTTTCAGGGACTTTTCAATGATCTTTTGGAAGATCACTAATATGATAAAATACCTGAATATCAGTAACACGGATAAAATACCTGAGTATAATATTAGCACTAAAAATTACAGTTGAGTATAAATATGATATTAAAGTAGATGAACAATGAAAGCCTTAGGACTCCCTCTTTTGCTAAAGGTATTGTTTTTGCTGATTACAGCTCTGCCAGTAAAGAAATCACAGCACACAGGGACTCATCAGGGAAAAGCTCAGCCTCCGATTTACCAACACGGCATTTACTCCAGCAACACCAGTGCCCATCAACACTAATACCCTGAGAAACTGTCCCTATGTCTTTAGGGATCTGGGATCACAGAAACATTAAAACCAAACGGTGGGTGGAAGCGGTTTGGCAGGCAAGCTATTTTTGGTGATGTCTCAAGTTTCACTTCTGCCGCGGACTGCCTGTGTGGCCCTTGGCCAGTCATGGCTGCTTGGTGTTTCAGGCTCCTGCTCTCTTAAATGGTTAGGCTGAACCTCATGGAATCACCAACACCTGATGGCTTGACCTATTAAAAATGGCAATTTTGTATGGTTCAACCTAAGTATAGAACCTACATCTTAAGGTTGTCGAGGGGATTCAGTGAGCTAATAGATGTGAAGCGATTAAAACAGTATTCAGAAGCTAGAAAATGCTCTATGAAGGTTAGGTGCCATTATTTTATTTTTTCTGGATGTTCCTCATCCCCTTGAATGAGATGGAAGGATAAAGATGATTTTTTCTCTAAATCAGGACTCAAGACACTATATTGACAAGAGCTAGCTGTCTTATGAATGAATTATGAGAATCAGAGACTATCAGAAAAGAATCAGGATCTAAACTAAAAAAAAAAAAAGTATAACATGAATTTGATATTCACTGAAGAGAGACTGTTAGGAAGTTTTGACATTTGTTTCAATCAAGGCACACTGACAGGTAAAGGTAGCAAAACGTAGGATGAAAGATCAAGTGTGTTCATTACACACCTGAAATGAGGCACAGATTTAATAAAATGGATACTTAACATTTTTAGGTGTAGGTGTACTGAGAATTGGGGAGCATGTTGTAGAAAAGGAATCGCCTGAGTTTTTCCATATGCTATTATTCTTTGCATTATCTGGTGAGGAGTGGCTGCATCATACTATAAAGCCAGAGGACAGGGGCAAAAACCACCAGTGACACAAGGCACAGACCCAAAGAAGGCTCAATGGGGAGGATTCAAGGCAAGGAGCTGGCAAAACATACATGCTGTCTTCTCTCCTCTTATCTTACAGAAAAGCAAGCCTGGGCTCAGAGCAGTCGGATGTCCCATATGGGGTACTCCAGCAGAAGGAGGCTGCTCCTGAGTCACTTTCCAGGTCTACAGGACAGTGGCGGGCAGCGAGAAGAAGAGGTGACCAGCAGGCAGTAAGGACAGCCAGCCTTCCAGGCAGGGCCACAGGCTTGCTTCAAAGGGGAGGGTCAGGAGCTCAGTCATCACAGGGAGGGAGGGAGCCGGACACCTGAGGATCAGCCTACCAGCTCTCTGGTGGAGCGGGCTCAGCTCCTGCTCACTGCTAGGCTAGATGAAAGCCAGGAATGCAGAGTGCTTGGGGCTTCCTAGCAGCTGAAAAGCTTGTCTCTCCTCACACGTACTGTCACTGTTGAAACTGAACGAGTTCCCAGAGCTGCCACAGCAGCCACCCAGGATGAGCATCGTTGGGAGGGGCCTGGTGCCACACACCCTGGAGCTTATGCCAGGCTCTAAGTAACCGCACACAGCGCAGGAAGACGATCCTCTGTGTGCCTGACAGAACACACTACCAGAATCTTTTTCTTCTAATGAGTGGCATTTAGAGAAACAACAGCAAAAAAATCAAATTCATTAATCAAATTATAATCTTTAGTCCCAAAATATAAATATGTCATCTGCATACACATTTACCTCTGCAAGATAAGTTCACTTGAAGAAAGGGAATAAAAGGACCTAGTAATGGAGACATTACATGTATCTCAATTTTAACTTTCTCTACCATTTATGAAATCTATTCTCTAATCAAATATTATCATTCATTTCTAATGGCCAGGAAAATGGCTATATTTAAGAAATTCTGACACCAACCATGGATTTTTCATGAAGGGTACGAAACTACCTTATTGACCATAGTTAGTACATCTAGTTTTTATTTGAACATCAATTCAGTTCTGTTCCATTCTAAACATTCTAGCATTTAATGTGGCATGAGACCCTTGTTCAAGAATTCATATCTGTGCAACCATTTTAGGTATTATAATGGGTGGTGCTTTATGTACACTTTACAGATTTAATAACAAGTTAACAGACTATTAAAGGCTATCCTTTCAAATTTCCTACCTAAAACAACGGCTTGGGGATAAAAACCCTATAATCTTCAGGACTTTGAAAGATCTCCCTTCTTTAAAAAGAGAATTGCTAACCAGTGGCCACAAGGAACAGTACTGAATCCAGATCCCAACATTCCTGTTCTAGTGAGAGGCAACAAATCACAGAGGAATGATCATAAAATTTGAGTCAGAAAACTCGAGTTCAAACCTGGTGCTGCCACTGAGTGGCCCCTATGTGATACTGAACAAAGCAGGATCCCCAGGGCTCCACATCTTCAGAGGCAGCATGTGGGCCTGGACAAGACCAACTCTCATGTCTCTTCAAATTGTGATGGTGCATGAGTCTAATGGTTATTTCAGTATCTTGCCGTTAGTCACCCTAATTCTTCAGCACTTAATGAAAGAACAGGATATACTTAAGGGTTTGCAGTATTTTGGCTGTGTAATTTATGTGTTCTTTTTTCTATCACCCACAACAAATAGTTCCATGCCCTGCATAAAAAGGCACACGGTAGACAATGAGAAGTGTATATGGAGCAAATGAATACGTGGGGAAAAAAAGGAACATCTGATAAATCAATACAGGCTATTTATGGACATGACACGGAATATTATTGTATGATAATATTTATCTCCAAGGAGTAAAGACAAATCACTAGATGTCAAAGAACAGTTCGTGTTTTAACTTTTGTATTAATAGTACATGCTTCAGAGGGACTTCTTTAAACCTTTCCAAGTATTCAACATTTTGACTCAGACTAATATGTTTGAAAACTAAAAAGCTTAAATGTTGAGATATAATATATTTAGGAGGATATAACAATGTATTTTGGATCCCTGGTGGCCCAGATGGTAAAGAATCTGCCTGCAATGTGGGAGACCTGGGTTTGATCCCTGGGTCAGGAAGATGCCCTGGAGAAGGGAATGGCTACCAACTTTGGTATTCTTGCGTGGAGAATTTCATGGACAAGAGGAGTCCGGTAAGCTACAGTCCATGGGGTCACAAAGAGTCAGCCACAGCTGATTGAGTAACACTTACAATACCTTTTTACAATGTTCAGCAGTTACTATGCCTTAGAAGGGTGTGTCTTCACTTACCTGGAAGGTTGTGCCACTTGTTCATGGCGAACAGCCGGTTAGCAGTGACTGTGATCACAGCAGGAGTCGCCAGCCCAGGCTGGGTGTTGGCCGCCACGTGAGTGACAGGGGAGTTGGAGGGGAACTTTAGAACCATGATAACATCCTGCTGAGCTTGGTCTGTGAACATCAATGGACTCTGCAGGAGGAGATACTGTTGAGTGGGCAAGACAAGATCCAAATATACGAGAAGGAAAGACAGGAAAGAAAGAGGGTATAGGAGAAGGAGAGGAAGGCCACGTTAACCCAAGCTGCAAGTGAGAGCACAGTGAGCAGAAAGGCTCAGAGAGACAGCAATTAGGATCTGTCTGGTTTTCACGTGTATTTAGTTGAATTTCTAGGTGACTGAAGTAAAATACATGAATGGTCACTTTAAAAACCCATAAATTTTTATTAACTCTCTTCCCCACCCCATTCCCAAGAAGAACTAAAAAGAGTGACTTGATTTAGATTCTAAATAGGCAAAGTATTGAGGATTGTGCTTAACCATTCCAACAGTTATTATGCATGAGATAATAATATGAGAATGAGAACAGGCCATAGGCACAAAAGCCAGCCAAGGTAATTGCCAAAGATTATCAAAAGTTGTGTTGAGTCAGTATGAGGATTTTGACAACTAAATAAAAAGATAATTAATTAACAAATATATTTATAAACAACAGTTGTACAGCATGCATGTATTATTACAGTAGAGAAATAATTTATGAACGTGATGCACAAACTTAATTATAAAGGTGTTTCAAAGCAATGCATAATTAAGTGTACTTGTAGAAACAATATATTTATATAGTGTACCAAGTCATAAACACTGCCCTATTATAATGC
The DNA here is from genome assembly GCA_006410675.1 of Oreotragus oreotragus. Lineage (NCBI taxonomy): Eukaryota > Metazoa > Chordata > Mammalia > Artiodactyla > Bovidae > Oreotragus > Oreotragus oreotragus. The sequence goes on from SJYX01020147.1 coordinate 195,901, forward strand.
GGATGCCACTGCTTTGTGCCGTGGCTAAGGGTGAACAGAAATACCTAGATGCCTCTCCTCCCAGTCGGTAAAGAAACGAAAGCTCAAGCCTTTCGATTTCTCCTTTGAAAAGCAAAATGTAACTGAAATGATACACAAAACACTGTTCTAATAGCGAGCAACATAATAAATCTGGAAGACTACTAAGGATTTAGAACATTCCTACAAACCATATGTCATAATCTGAGACATATACAACACCACACTGATTTATTGGCTTTATTTATACTTGGTGGTACTATGCTATCATACGGTAATTGCCCTATGCATTTTCAGCAGTTCTCCACAGCTATGTCTATTTTCTAATAGCTGATGAGTACCATTCAGAATTGAAACACCTTGATGAAGTGCTTCTGGTCGCTCTCTTGTTGCCGTATTTCAAAACACCAGGTATATGTTTACAGGCACATATATTTAACATGCATTCATTCAGAACTGCTAATAAAAAATTAAGTACATTTGCATTTTTATTATCAGTCCTTTTAAAAAAGTTATTAAGAGTACTTAGAAAAACATATTGCACTAAGAATTCCTATTTGCACTCTTTGCATAAAGGTGTAAATAAAGGCAACTAATAAGCTACCCAGACACCCTTCTGAGCAAGTGGCTAAAAGCCAATCAATATTATGAGTTAATCCTCCCTGGATGCTCATTCAATTAAAGGTGTCAGTAATGCCTCATCTGATGTGGCCTCAATTAAATCCAGCTATCTGATGGTGTGAAAGCACAGGGGGATACAGCAACAGCAGCGAAAGCAGACAAACAGGCAGCCTTCGTGGGCCTGCTAATTACTACACCTGGTGTATATTATGGCTCCTGCACTCAACACAGCACGAGGCGGCCTTAATTTCTGCTGCATTTGCGTGCGTGTGTGTGCTGCAGTCATCACTGATGGGGGGACTCGTCTGAATAGTAGGAAAAGCAATATACATTCGGGTCTTTGAGTTTCAAAACCTCTGATATAAATAAGTAATCTTTGTTATGCTAAGAACCCCTTACATGGTTTTAAGGATTTCTGTGAAATTGTGTGAAGATGAGAAACAATGAGCCAACCACAAACAAAATTTCCTCTAAGCTAGCTTTGATGAAGTCTGAAGAAAAGGAAATGAATGTCATTTCAGAAAGCCAAACTGTGTTTTCCAATTGTGTGGGGTTTTTTAAAAAAAATAATATTTACCAAAGTCAATTTATAAACTCTGAGCAAGTGAGACGACAACATACATCATGAAGTCTCACTGAAAGGAAGCTGATACATACTGCTGAGCTTAACAGCTCATATTGTAAATACAATCAGGCTCAAATTGAATAATTCCAATGTTTATGCCCTTAAAACAACACAGAAAAATCTCTGACATATAGGAAGAAGGTCTTGTGTACACAGCGCCTCTAGTGGGCCAACTCTCAGCCACAGGGCAGGGAAGAGCCCTCTTCCAGAGAAAGGTGCAGATGCCACATCCAGAGCAGTTCCTGCACCCTGAGAACATGCTGGCTCTCCGGTAGTTCCTGCGCATTTCAGCCTGATGAAAGCAGGCGCCTAATGGAGGCAAGGGGCAAGAAACTCTCTGGGGAGTGCCATCGCATCCGTAGCCAGTGAGTATGGGATGAGGGGCACGAGATGCAAGAAAAAGCCAGCCCGGCATACTGGGCTCACCCAGAGGGATGGTGACAGCTGCTGATGAGCGGGACAACCAGTCACGGGGGGAAGAGAAAGGAACCCTCATCAACCCTGCGGGCCCCTGCCACCGCCGTCCGACACAGAAGTGGGAAACCACTATAGCTAGCTTTCGTTCGGTTTTCCCAGATTACATGTGCGCTTGTTGACAACTCTGGTTTCTTTCTAACACACTTTTGCTTCCCACCCACATATGTGTAAGAGGGAAAAGCACAGTTTGCACAGGTGTGAAAAAGAGTTCAGGTTTTCGATGCAGCGGATAAAGATAATGGGAAAGATGGCCTTCCGTCCTCAAATGAGCGTGTGCCGCTCCGGCCTTCCCACCCCAGGGACAGGAAGGCTGATCTGCCTCAGTGAGCCAGTCATCCTTTGGTCGCGGAGAGAGGCCTGGCAGTAGGAACTCCCTCTTGGCCCCAGTGACCAAGGCCGTGCAGTGACCCAGGTAGAGAGTCAATGGAGCAGTGGAGGTGCTTCCATTAGCCAGCACTGCAGCAGCCTGCGTCTCATTGACAGGCTATTACTAAAACTAATTCCAATCCCCAAACATAAATCATTCTTACTATTTTTATGGCATTATCTTCCATTGTTCTTGCCAAATGTCCGCTTTCTGTGTAGTCTTTTCACTAAAAGCTACCCTTTATGCTCTTTTAAATATGATTTCCCCTGCTTAAAAACACTGAGGGGAAAAGGTGATGGAAATAAATGTTTAAATGTTTGTAGTTTATGGTAATGGTCAATTCGTATCATTAGAGCAAGAAGGGGAAAAAAGACTTGGAAGAAGAAAGATGATGACAAAGATGGAAAAAGGGGAAAAGATACAAAGAAGAAGGAAAGATGGGAAGAGACAGAGAGTCGGAGGCAGACAGGACCACGTCTGTATCCAGGGCCCTGCTGGCTGCCCCTCTCCTTCCAAGCATCCAGTGGAATCCTACCATTCTAAGCCCCAACATGGAATTAGAACCTATTCTAAATTACTCATTGCATTTATGGAAACAGACTCTGTGTCCCCATTCTTACTTTAAAACAGTAATGAGCAACCTGTTTTATTGACAGACAATTCAAGAAAAAATAAAACACTTATAGCCTACACTTAAAATATTTTTATCATGCCATGCAGTGTGTGTTCCTATGCTGAATTTGTTTTGTCATGAAAGAACTTCCCCCTGAAATTTCTGGAAACATGAAGGAGGAATGGCCACAGATTTTGCAGCTCTAGTCTTATTTCCCTGCTTCTGATTCTAGGTGGGCCTCTGACTTGCTCTGGCCACCAGAAAGCAGCATAAATGATGCTGTGCAAGTTCAAAAGCAAGCTTCAAGGAGTCATGCAAAAGTGTTCTCCCAGAACACTGCGCGTGGGAGTGGCCCGGGCCAACCTCCTTGACAAAAGACCACATGGGAAGAGCAGTTTCGCCTCTTAGCACCCGCCAGAGCAGTGCACGAGGCAGGCGAGGTGACCGAGGAGAAATGCCTGCCTAGGCCTCAGAATCACAGGAGAGAAGAATCACTGTGCTAGGCACTAAGCTTTGGGCATTTGGTATATCACAGCATCACTCTTTTCCTCCAAGGTTCCTGACTCTCAGTAGCATAGCCTACTCATTAGGACTACTTTCAAAACTCCCAAAGTGAAAACACTGGGATGTAAAGAATAAACACAACAGGAAAACTAATCTAGGCACTCATAGAATCAAGCCAGAAAATGTACCCACCCTCTGCCCTAGAATGAGGACATAAGACAGTGATGGAACTTTTAATTCTGCAACACAGAACATGACGCCCTGATGAGATACTGGAGCACTGGAGCAATGTCTGCCCTCCTTAAGAGTCCAGGAGAACAGGGGGTATTTGCTGGCTGTTAACAGGTTCACAAATAGTACATTAGAAGAACAGGCCAAGGTGTGGTGGAGACGCTCAAGTACAACGGAAGACTGTTAAGAATGTCAAGCAGGGTCTCAAAGAGACGCGAGAAATGAGCAGAGAGCAGGCTGTACTTACCGCCTGCATGGCCGAACCTCTGGGAGGGTGGGGCTCTATGAGCAGCTGAGACGGCGTCTGCCCAAAACTTCGGATTTGCGCTTCCACAGCCTGAAAAAGGCACGGGCAAGTTTGAGGGTTAGGAGGAGCTAATTATAGGCAAAAGGACCACAAGTGTCTCCTGGAAATGTCAGCCCTTACTTCTGGCTTATTTCATACTGGAAATCAACCCCATCCTTCCACAGTGGGGCTGAGCACCTGGCAGGGCAATGAGGCTGAGGCCGCTCTGCAGGGCCAGGGCAGCTGTGCCTCCTAAATCCTGCAGAACTTTCTCATCTTGCGCCATGATGGGAAATAGAAACCAGCCCTTACAATCAGAAACTGTCCTTTTTGGCTCCATCTCTATTTTCTTGCATTTTTCCCCCCTGCTTGCATCATCCCTGTTGACTTAAGGCTAATCTTTTATAGGTACAGAGAAAACCAAGCGCTGCTTTGATTCTAGGCCCTAGCTCACCCTGGGAAGTAGAAGAAAGAAACCCAGCATGTGTGAATGTCGCCTGACGCTCTTACTTTTGCCATGGGAAGAGCATTACTGTCGACGGTCTCTTTGAACCTAGGTGGATGAACAGCAAAGTAAAAGCCAGATGCTGCATCCAAGCAATAGCCCAGGGACCGTGTGCGCTCTTTTTGGAAGATGTGCACCTAAGCCCTTTGTTGAGTCTCCCTCACTCCTCCTGTCCACCCAGCCCAGGTGCTCACTTCCCAGCCTCATCACAGAAAGCTCTGAAATATTTCTTTACTTGTTTATGCCTGTCTCCTCCCACTAAAACAAGATCCATTATCTATTTTCTTCACTCTTAGATCTTTAAAACTGGGTAAATGAATAAATGCCACAGTATGCGTGAGGGGAGAGAAGGAAGCAGAGACATATAAAGGTGACTTCAACACCCTCACAGCAATGTTTTTAACTTCTTGGCTAAAAGGAGGAAGAAAATCTCTTTTTAAGGGAATATATGTTTGTCATGCTATTTTTTAATCCCTAAGAAAACAGGTATTTCAATTTTTATATGCTCTGCAGAACTGTAGATGATTAATAAATCATAAACAGGGAAATAAAATTATGCAGTATTAACTTCCTTTTTTATTTGATAAGGATACCATTAGTAGTCCTTTACCACCATTTATTAAGAAACAGTGATAGCAATTCAGCCATTTATGTATTCAATCATAATCATCAATGATATAAACAGCATATGAGGTATCAGTGTTTCTTCCCTTGAAGAAAGTATTCCTAATATAGAAAGCAGAACATGTACTTGGATGACTGAATAACAGTCTGATGCAGTTAGCTCAATAAATTCAAGGAATGCACTATGACTGGCTTAGGCAGAAAGGGTTGCAAAGGCCTCTGTGAAAGCTGAGTGGTATGGGAAAAGTACCATGGGCTTTAAATATTTGTTTACTTGTTTATGCCTGTCTCCTCCCACTAAAACAAGATCCATTATCTATTTTCTTCACTCTTAGATCTTTAAAACTGGGTAAATGAATAAATGCCACAGTATGCGTGAGGGGAGAGAAGGAAGCAGAGACATATAAAGGTGACTTCAACACCCTCACAGCAATGTTTTTAACTTCTTGGCTAAAAGGAGGAAGAAAATCTCTTTTTAAGGGAATATATGTTTGTCATGCTATTTTTTAATCCCTAAGAAAACAGGTATTTCAATTTTTATATGCTCTGCAGAACTGTAGATGATTAATAAATCATAAACAGGGAAATAAAATTATGCAGTATTAACTTCCTTTTTTATTTGATAAGGATACCATTAGTAGTCCTTTACCACCATTTATTAAGAAACAGTGATAGCAATTCAGCCATTTATGTATTCAATCATAATCATCAATGATATAAACAGCATATGAGGTATCAGTGTTTCTTCCCTTGAAGAAAGTATTCCTAATATAGAAAGCAGAACATGTACTTGGATGACTGAATAACAGTCTGATGCAGTTAGCTCAATAAATTCAAGGAATGCACTATGACTGGCTTAGGCAGAAAGGGTTGCAAAGGCCTCTGTGAAAGCTGAGTGGTATGGGAAAAGTACCATGGGCTTTGAAGTCACACAGACCATGTGTTAATACTGACTGCACACGGTTTACAAGCTATGCGACCCAAGGCAAGTCATTCAACCTCCGTTTCAATTTTCTTCCTGTAAGATATGGATAATAATATCAACCTCACAGTGTTATTCAGTTCAGTTCAGCTCAGTTGTCTCCGACTCTTTGCGACCCTGTGAACCGCAGCACGCCAGGCCTCACGGGGTCTACCCAAACCTATGTCATTTAGTCAGTGATGCCACCCAACCATCTCATCCTCTGTCATTCCCTTCTCCTCCCGCCCTCAATATTTCCCAGCATCAGGGTCTTTTCAAATGAGTCAGCTCTTCACATCAGGTGGCCAAAGTATTAGAGCTTCAGCTTCAACATCAGTCATTCTAATGAACACCCAGGACTGATCTCCTTTAGAATGGACTGGTTGGATCTCTTTGCAGTCCAAGGGACTCTCAAGAGTCCTCTCCAAAACCACAGCTCAAAAGCATCAATTCTTCGGCACTCAGCCTTCTTTATAGTCCAACTCTCACATCCATACATGACTACTGGAAAAACCATAGCCTTGACCAGACAGACTTTTGTTGGCAAAGTAATGTCTCTGCTTTTTAATATGCTCTCTAGGTTGGTCATAACTTTCCTTCCAAGGAGTAAGTCTCTTTTAATTTCCACGGCTGCAGTCACCACCTGCAGTGATTTTGATATTGAGGAGCAAATAGTATGTATGCAAAAAAAAAACACAGCAAAGTGCTTACTGGTACAGATTAGACTCTTAATATGCAGTCAACCAATATTCATTGAGGGCTACTAACAACAGTAATCCTGGATTAGGAAATGGCAACCCACCCCAGTATTTCTGCCTGGAGAATCCAATGGACGACGGAGGAGCCTCGCCGGCTAGAGTCTGTGGGGCTCCAAAAAGTCAGACACAGCAGAGAACACACACACAGACACCAATAACAAATATTTATTTAGTAGTTACTATTTGCCAGATATTTTTCTGCGTGATTTTAGTATCTTATTTCATTTAATCTTTAAACTGTATGATGTGAGTACTTTACTATATCTATTTACTGATAAAGAAAAATAATGCCCAAAGAACTTAAATATCTTGTCCAAGGTCACACAGCAATTAAGCAGCAGGCTCAAATTTTGCACGTAAGCAGCTTGATTCAGGAGCTCATACTCTCAACCAGTAAGCTATTCTTCCTTATCTGTCAGGGACAATGCCATGGCCTAGGGATAAGACTGAGCACAGAAAAAGCATGAGTTTACAACCCAATGAGTGAATTAATAAAGTAGCTCTGATATCAACATCACCATCACCATTAAGCGTTTGCTCACACACAATTAGAGAGCATGGTTTGGCAGGGGATAAGGCTGGCCCCAGACTTCAGAAACTAGAAAAGAAGTCACCAGGGAGTGAGGAGTAGAGACTAGGGTCACTTCAGAGCAGTATCTAAAACATTTTTTGATGGGGTGAAATCAACTCATGATCAACATCAAGGGCAATCTTGAGGCAAGAAATATCACAAAAGGGCAACCTTTTGGTGGGCAGGCCTAAGGTAGTCACAGAGAAGGAGGTGGGAGCACTGCTCTTTTAAGATGCATGGATTCACAACTGGCTTAACGTAAACCTTAAGGCACTTTTATTTATTTAATTTTAATTTTTACTTTATTTTGCTTTACAATACTGTATTGGTTTTGCCATACATTGACATGAATCCGCCAGGGGTGTACGTGAGTTCCCAATCCTGAACCCCCCTCCCACCTCCCACCCCATATCATCTTTCTGGATCTTCCCCGTGCACTTTTAAAAACAGCAAAGCCAGTGCCCTTTCCCTTCAATGCTGCCTTCAGTGGTCCTGGCCCAACAGCCCACATACATTTCTCCTCATTTAAAAGAGGGGGAATGGGGAACAGGGAGCTTACACACTTGGCCTATGGAGCTAATTGGTTAAGACTGCTAATCCTGATTTTTCCATTTATTTGCTGTGTTTGAATAGGTTGGTTAATCTCTGTTTCCCCATTGATAAAACAGAGAGAATAATAATACCTCACTTGGAGAATTATATGGAAAATTAAGTAATACCTGTAAAGTGTTTAGCACAATGCCAAGCACATACAAAGCACTAAATAAAATATTGTTGGGTTTGGGGCCTTAGCGTGATCCCCATTACTCACAGCTAAAACAGAAAAGGAAGAAACACTTCAGCAGTTTACAATGAGAGTGGTGATGATAACAAATACATTATTTAAAAAAAAAACAAAACTGAAATCCGGCTCAGCATTTCAAAGTATACTGTAGGGCTAAGTGGCCACAGTTGGAGCGATCTCCTTGGAGATTCAGAGAGCAGTCCAAAACTGGACACCTCAGTCTTTATGGAAGCTGTGTTATTTGCGAGAAAGGGATAAATATGTGAACCACGATCTAAGGCAATCAACAAGTCTTAAGAGACTGATGAATGAGCAATGAAGAGAAAAGACAACATTAATTCTCTTCTTTTGAAGTTGTGTATGTTAGAGTAGTAAAGCAATGAACAGAGATATAAATTTCTGTGAGGGAGAACTAGCTTTGCAGGAGAAAGACAGTGCATTTTAGGTCAGATGTAGAAATCTGAAGTGATAGTACAGCTGTCGAGCCAGGCTGAGACGTCCAGGGGACAAAAGAGAGCCTAGGACTGGCCCTGGGCTGAAATATCAGAGGCGTTCACTTGGGTGTCATTCACACAAGAGAAATTTAAGTCAATGGTTTTTGATCCTTCCCTCTCACTCTGTTTATGTATGTATTTTTAAGCAGCAGAAATGATTTCCTTTTTCAAATGAAGTTTTACACAAAACCCCAATACAAAAAACATAGAGACAGGGCTATTTAACATTAAAGATGGGCAAAACCATCCTTACACAGCAGCTCCTGAGACAATCCTGAGAAATCTTAGGACTCTGGAGCACAGTTTGAAGTCCACTGGTTAAGCTCCCAGGAAGAAAATACATGAGGCACATACATAAAAGGACACAGAGGTGAAACTTGGGGAATGCTTATACTTAGGATTCGATATGAAGACGATGACAATGGAAGGGAAAGGTTGCTGGGAGCTGGGGAGCAGGATAAGGGTGATATGGAAGCTATAGATGAGAATTTCAAAGAGAGAATGGCCAGTAACACCAACTACTAGAGAGAAACCGAGAATAATGACATTGTCACACATAAATTTTTATTATAAATTAAATGCAACTAGCCTCAATACTACATAATAGCAATATCCTTAATACTATATGTACTTAGTCTTGTTTTGAAATGAAAAGTACATAGATGGTGAGAAAACTTTTAAAAACACCAATCTCCCCTTTCAAACACAATTTTTTTTGTGTCTTAAAATTTTAATAAAATTTACACATTACTGACCTTTTTACAGGGAAATGATTTTTCAAGTCATGGAATACAGTGGTGTGAATTCTGTCTCAATTATGAAATAAAAGTTGTATTATCCCACATAGGTTAAATAATACTTTTCTTTCTAAGTCCTAAAAAAATTATATAATTCTTAGACACAAATGTCAGATTTCTTGACTAACTTTTGAGTTGTTGGTGACAACAATACAATAGAAAGGGCTTTATCAAGTGAGAAAATTATAGAAGAAGACTGTAAGGTAATCTCAAATTTTTATAGTCAGACCTAATATCATCAACTGATAACTCTAGATTCTTCTCAGTGTTTCTAAAGCTCATTGCCATTCTGTCATTATCTTGATTTCTAAAGCAACTTACACTGTTGATCACCCTGTGGTTGCTTCACCTTCTCTCTGCTCTACACCTACATCTATGGCTCTACACCAGCTTGGTTCTCTAACCAACTCCTTTATTCTCTATGTTCTGCCAGCCTCTACTCTTATTTCTCATCCACAAATGAACTCATCACTGCAGGTTCTCTTTTCACACTCCAACTTTCTTGATCTACACTTCTTGCCCTAAATTTTTTTTTTTTTTTTTTTTAAAAAAAAAAACACAGCAAAGTGCTTACTGGTACAGATTAGACTCTTAATATGCAGTCAACCAATATTCATTGAGGGCTACTAACAACAGTAATCCTGGATTAGGAAATGGCAACCCACCCCAGTATTTCTGCCTGGAGAATCCAATGGACGACGGAGGAGCCTCGCCGGCTAGAGTCTGTGGGGCTCCAAAAAGTCAGACACAGCAGAGAACACACACACAGACACCAATAACAAATATTTATTTAGTAGTTACTATTTGCCAGATATTTTTCTGCGTGATTTTAGTATCTTATTTCATTTAATCTTTAAACTGTATGATGTGAGTACTTTACTATATCTATTTACTGATAAAGGAAAATAATGCCCAAAGAACTTAAATATCTTGTCCAAGGTCACACAGCAATTAAGCAGCAGGCTCAAATTTTGCACGTAAGCAGCTTGATTCAGGAGCTCATACTCTCAACCAGTAAGCTATTCTTCCTTATCTGTCAGGGACAATGCCATGGCCTAGGGATAAGACTGAGCACAGAAAAAGCATGAGTTTACAACCCAATGAGTGAATTAATAAAGTAGCTCTGATATCAACATCACCATCACCATTAAGCGTTTGCTCACACACAATTAGAGAGCATGGTTTGGCAGGGGATAAGGCTGGCCCCAGACTTCAGAAACTAGAAAAGAAGTCACCAGGGAGTGAGGAGTAGAGACTAGGGTCACTTCAGAGCAGTATCTAAAACATTTTTTGATGGGGTGAAATCAACTCATGATCAACATCAAGGGCAATCTTGAGGCAAGAAATATCACAAAAGGGCAACCTTTTGGTGGGCAGGCCTAAGGTAGTCACAGAGAAGGAGGTGGGAGCACTGCTCTTTTAAGATGCATGGATTCACAACTGGCTTAACGTAAACCTTAAGGCACTTTTATTTATTTAATTTTAATTTTTACTTTATTTTGCTTTACAATACTGTATTGGTTTTGCCATACATTGACATGAATCCGCCAGGGGTGTACGTGAGTTCCCAATCCTGAACCCCCCTCCCACCTCCCACCCCATATCATCTTTCTGGATCTTCCCCNTACTTTATTTTGCTTTACAATACTGTATTGGTTTTGCCATACATTGACATGAATCCGCCAGGGGTGTACGTGAGTTCCCAATCCTGAACCCCCCTCCCACCTCCCACCCCATATCATCTTTCTGGATCTTCCCCGTGCACTTTTAAAAACAGCAAAGCCAGTGCCCTTTCCCTTCAATGCTGCCTTCAGTGGTCCTGGCCCAACAGCCCACATACATTTCTCCTCATTTAAAAGAGGGGGAATGGGGAACAGGGAGCTTACACACTTGGCCTATGGAGCTAATTGGTTAAGACTGCTAATCCTGATTTTTCCATTTATTTGCTGTGTTTGAATAGGTTGGTTAATCTCTGTTTCCCCATTGATAAAACAGAGAGAATAATAATACCTCACTTGGAGAATTATATGGAAAATTAAGTAATACCTGTAAAGTGTTTAGCACAATGCCAAGCACATACAAAGCACTAAATAAAATATTGTTGGGTTTGGGGCCTTAGCGTGATCCCCATTACTCACAGCTAAAACAGAAAAGGAAGAAACACTTCAGCAGTTTACAATGAGAGTGGTGATGATAACAAATACATTATTTAAAAAAAAAACAAAACTGAAATCCGGCTCAGCATTTCAAAGTATACTGTAGGGCTAAGTGGCCACAGTTGGAGCGATCTCCTTGGAGATTCAGAGAGCAGTCCAAAACTGGACACCTCAGTCTTTATGGAAGCTGTGTTATTTGCGAGAAAGGGATAAATATGTGAACCACGATCTAAGGCAATCAACAAGTCTTAAGAGACTGATGAATGAGCAATGAAGAGAAAAGACAACATTAATTCTCTTCTTTTGAAGTTGTGTATGTTAGAGTAGTAAAGCAATGAACAGAGATATAAATTTCTGTGAGGGAGAACTAGCTTTGCAGGAGAAAGACAGTGCATTTTAGGTCAGATGTAGAAATCTGAAGTGATAGTACAGCTGTCGAGCCAGGCTGAGACGTCCAGGGGACAAAAGAGAGCCTAGGACTGGCCCTGGGCTGAAATATCAGAGGCGTTCACTTGGGTGTCATTCACACAAGAGAAATTTAAGTCAATGGTTTTTGATCCTTCCCTCTCACTCTGTTTATGTATGTATTTTTAAGCAGCAGAAATGATTTCCTTTTTCAAATGAAGTTTTACACAAAACCCCAATACAAAAAACATAGAGACAGGGCTATTTAACATTAAAGATGGGCAAAACCATCCTTACACAGCAGCTCCTGAGACAATCCTGAGAAATCTTAGGACTCTGGAGCACAGTTTGAAGTCCACTGGTTAAGCTCCCAGGAAGAAAATACATGAGGCACATACATAAAAGGACACAGAGGTGAAACTTGGGGAATGCTTATACTTAGGATTCGATATGAAGACGATGACAATGGAAGGGAAAGGTTGCTGGGAGCTGGGGAGCAGGATAAGGGTGATATGGAAGCTATAGATGAGAATTTCAAAGAGAGAATGGCCAGTAACACCAACTACTAGAGAGAAACCGAGAATAATGACATTGTCACACATAAATTTTTATTATAAATTAAATGCAACTAGCCTCAATACTACATAATAGCAATATCCTTAATACTATATGTACTTAGTCTTGTTTTGAAATGAAAAGTACATAGATGGTGAGAAAACTTTTAAAAACACCAATCTCCCCTTTCAAACACAATTTTTTTTGTGTCTTAAAATTTTAATAAAATTTACACATTACTGACCTTTTTACAGGGAAATGATTTTTCAAGTCATGGAATACAGTGGTGTGAATTCTGTCTCAATTATGAAATAAAAGTTGTATTATCCCACATAGGTTAAATAATACTTTTCTTTCTAAGTCCTAAAAAAATTATATAATTCTTAGACACAAATGTCAGATTTCTTGACTAACTTTTGAGTTGTTGGTGACAACAATACAATAGAAAGGGCTTTATCAAGTGAGAAAATTATAGAAGAAGACTGTAAGGTAATCTCAAATTTTTATAGTCAGACCTAATATCATCAACTGATAACTCTAGATTCTTCTCAGTGTTTCTAAAGCTCATTGCCATTCTGTCATTATCTTGATTTCTAAAGCAACTTACACTGTTGATCACCCTGTGGTTGCTTCACCTTCTCTCTGCTCTACACCTACATCTATGGCTCTACACCAGCTTGGTTCTCTAACCAACTCCTTTATTCTCTATGTTCTGCCAGCCTCTACTCTTATTTCTCATCCACAAATGAACTCATCACTGCAGGTTCTCTTTTCACACTCCAACTTTCTTGATCTACACTTCTTGCCCTAAATTTTTTTTTTTTTTTTTTTTACTGTCATGACTTCAAATCTTAGCTCTATATGAAAGATTTCCAAATCTAAAGCCAGAGGACTGTCAATGTCTATGAAGTGTTCATTTACACTTTGCCTGATGGCCGTCCATCTATACTATGTGTATATCTCAGCACACTTAGAATGACCAAATCTAAAATCTGGAAAAACTAATTTTATTCTAGCATTCCTCAATCAAGGATGAGACTCTCCTTTCGATTTTATTTTTAATGCTCAGAATCTTACTAACATTTAAAAATTTTACCTCTTGTATATAATCAGTAACTAGACCTAATCACTTCTTTTATAAGTTTCTCATACGCATCATTTCTATTTGAATCCAGGAATTTCTTATAAATTTCAGGTACTGAGAATTATAATAGTGTCTCTTCTGTTATTTGTCATTTAATTTCTTCCTACAGACTTGCGCTTTCTCAAACTCTCCTTTATGGGATATTCCCCTGATCAAATGTCTTCAATTAACTGGCAGTTCTTAAAAGATACAATCTTACTCCTTCATGTGAGGCACTATATAGAATGCTATATAATTTCTATGGTATCCTTGAATCATGTAAAATATGAGACAAATTCAGAGACATTCAACAAAATATGTGACCACTTCCCACAAATATCAAGACTATTAAAGACAAGACTGATTCATTCTTACATTTAGAAGAGAACCAAGAAGATGTCGACTAAATACATGTGATTTAGTCATTGCATAAGATCATTAAACAGAAAAAACAGTCCTTAGAGAATGTGATGACCTTCACAAGGTCTGTAGCTTAATTACACTGAGCAAATATTTTATTTCCATGGTCTTGATCATTTCACTAAAGTTAGGTAACATGGTGATGGTAGGAGAGGGAGGGTGCTTGGGAAGAAACATACAAAAGAAATTTTGCAACTTGTCTGTTGCTGCTGCTGCTAAGTCACTTCAGTCGTGTCCGACTCTGTGTGACCCCATAGACGGCAGCCCACCAGGCTCCCCCATCCCTGGGATTCTCCAGGCAAGAATACTGGAGTGGGTTGCCATTTCCTTCTCCAATGCATGAAAGAGAAAAGTGAAAGTGAAGTCGCTCAGTCTGTCTGACTGTTAGCGACCCCATGGACTGCAGCCCACCAGGCTACTCCGTCCATTGGATTTTCCAGGCAAGAGTACTGGGGTGGGGTGCCATTGCCTTCGCCGAACTTGTCTGTGGCTAAACTTAATTCAAAATACAAATTTTTTAAAAGAAAGAAAAAGATGAAGGCCTTCTGCTAGTCCCTTATCCAACTCTCTGTACAATCAAGCAGGTTTTCTTTCACAAACAAAACCAGCCATTTCTACCTTACATCTTCTCTTATGCCACTGTCTCTCCTAGATTAGTTCCTTCGTCTTCAGTTTTCTAAGTCATATCACTCTCTAGAAAACCCCGATTTTCTAGGTCCTGCCTTGGTGGTGGTGGTGGTGGTGTACAGTTGCTAAGTCGTGTCCGACCCTTTGCAGCCTCATGGACTTCAGCACGCCAGGTTTCCCTGTCCTTCACTATCTGTCAGAGTTTGCTCAGATTCTTGCACCTTGAGTCAGTGAGGCTCTCTAACAATCGCATTCTCTGCCACCTCCTTCTCCTTTGGCCTTCCATCTTTCCCAGCATCAGGATCTTTCCCAGTGAGTCGGCTGTTCACATCAGGTGGCCAAAGTATTGGAGCTCCAGCATCAGTCCTTCCAATGACTATTCAGAGTTGATTTCCTTTAGGATTGACTGGTTTGATCTTCATGCAATCCAAGGGACTCTCAAGAGTCTTCTCCAACACCAGTTTGAAAGCATCAATTCTTCAGCACTCATGACTACTGGAAAAACTAGAGCTTTCACTATACGGACTTTTGTTGGCAAAGTGATGTCTCTGCCTTTTTTTTTTTTTTGGTCTAGGTCTGTCATAGTTTTCCTTCTAAGGAGTGACTGGTTTTTAATTTCATGACTGCAATCACCACCTGCAGTGATTTTGAACCCAAGAAAATAAAATCTGTCATTGTTTCCACTTTTTTCCCTTCTATTTGCCATGAAGTGATGGGACTGAATGCCAAGATCTTAGTTTTTTGAATGTTGAGTTTTAAATCAGCTTTTTCAATCTCCTCTTTCACCCTCATCAAGAGGCTCTTTAGTTCCCCTTCGCTTTCTGCCATTCAGTTCAGCTGCTCAGTCGTGTCTGACTCTCTGCGACCCCATGAATCGTAGCACGCCAGGCCTCCCTGTCCATCACCATCTCCCAGAGTTCACTCAAACTCATCGAGTTGGGTGATGCCATCCAGCCATCTCATCCTCTGTCGTCCCCTTTCCCTCCTGCCCCAATCCCTCCCCGCATCANCGACCCCATGAATCGTAGCACGCCAGGCCTCCCTGTCCATCACCATCTCCCAGAGTTCACTCAAACTCATCGAGTTGGGTGATGCCATCCAGCCATCTCATCCTCTGTCGTCCCCTTTCCCTCCTGCCCCAATCCCTCCCCGCATCAGAATCTTCCAATGAGCCAACTCTTCGCATGAGGTGGAAAGTTCTGCCATTAGGGTGGTGTCATTTGCATATCTGAGGTTGTTGAAATTTCTCCTGGCATTCTTGATTTCAGCTTGTGATTCATCCAGCCCAGCACTTCATATGATGTACTCTGCATAGAAGTTAAATAAGCAGGTGACAATATACTGCCTTGTCATAGTCCTTTCTCAAGTCTGAACCCGTCGGTGTTCCACGTGCAGTTCTAGCTGCTGCTTCTCGACCTGCAGACTCAGGTTTCTCAGGAGACAAAAAGGTGGTTTGGTATTCCCATCTCTCTAAGAATTTTCCAGTTTGCTGTGATCCACACAAAGACTTTAACACAGTCAAAGAAGCATATGTTTTTCTGGAACTCCCTTGCTATTTCCATAACCCAACAAATGTTGGCAATTCGATCTCTGGTTCTGCTGCTTCTTAGAAGTCTAGCTTATACATCTGGAAGTTCTTGGTTCACATACTGCTGAAGCCTGGCTTGAAAGATTTTGAGCATAACCTTGATGGCAAGTGAAACAAGCACAACTGTGTGGTAGTTTGAGCATTCTTTGGCATTGCCCTCCTTCGAGACTGGAATGAAAACTGACCTTTTCCAGTCCTGTGGGCACTGCTGAGTTATCCAAATGTGCTGACATACTGAACACAGCACTTTGATAGAATCATCTTTTAGCATTTTAAATAGCTCATCTAGAATTCCATCACCTCCACTAGCTTTTTGTTCATAGTTATGCTTCATAAGGCCCACCTGACTTCACACTCTTGGATGTATGTCTCTGGGTGACCGACCACACCATTGTGGTTATTTGGATCACTAAGATTTCCCAAATCTTACAGCTTGTTCATGCTGCTAATTACACATTTAATTCAGGCTTCCTTTTAGTATATTACTGGTCTGTCGAGCAATTAAACCATAAGGCTAAAATATCATGTATTTTAGAAGTGTGCAAGCAGGAAGAACAATGCGTTATACAAACTATTCACACAACAAAGAAGTTTACCTGAACTTTTTTTGCTGTTGCTGTTAAAAATAACACCCTCTATTTTGCACATATGTTTTCTCAATCAGTCTTGTACCCCAAATGACTGATTTATAAAGATACACAAATAAGGTATTTTTTAAAAGCCAACTTTAAGTGGAAATCAAAGTAAAACAAAAACTGGACTGCAAAATAGAACCAGAAATGAACCATACACTTTAACCTATATTCTTCCTGGGATAACACACAAAATTATTAGTTTCTAGAGCCACACAATGTGGCATTCCAAAAGATCTTTTTATTTGCCTGTGGGGGTGGGTGTTATTTAAAAGGTCATGAAGCTCTAGAATAAGACAAAATATTACTTTTCAGCACTGACAAGCTACCAGTAACTACTTAAAAAGTTATTTTGTCTATTTATATTGCCTTTTAATATGAAAGTTATATGGTGGTTTGGTTTCTAAGCCTTGTCTAACTCTTGCAATCTCATGGGCTATAACCCACCAGGCTCCTCTGTCCATAGGATTTTCCAGGCAAGAAAACTAGAGTAGGTTGCCATTTCCTTCCTCATATTGAGTGAGTACCTTTTATGTACCAAGACCATCCAATACTGCGACAGAAACAAGCTCAAGAGAAGAGCAAAGTTTAATTTTTTTTTTTTTTTTTTTGGCTGTGCTACACAGCATGTGGGATCTTAGTTCTCTGACCAAGGATTGAAACTTGTGTTCCCTGCAGCGGATATACCAGGAAGTTTGGAGCACAGTTCTTGATGAGACAAAATGAGGGTGAGAGGGAGAATGGGGAGTGATAAGTAAAGATTGATATCTGTTGCTACAAAGAAGACAAAAGAGTCTTTGTTAGAAAAGTTCTATAAGGTATCACTAAAGGCAGACCTGGGTGTTCATTGGAAGGACTGATGTTGAAGCTGAAACTCCGCCACCTGATGCAAAGAGCTGACTCCTTGGAAAAGACCCTGATGCTGGGAAAGATTGAGAGCAGGAGGAGAAGGGGACGACAGAGGATGAGATGGTTGGATGGCATTACCGACTCAATGGACATGGGTTTGGATATGGAAGGACTGATGTTGAAGCTGAAACTCCGCCACCTGATGCAAAGAGCTGACTCCTTGGAAAAGACCCTGATGCTGGGAAAGATTGAGAGCAGGAGGAGAAGGGGACGACAGAGGATGAGATGGTTGGATGGCATTACCGACTCAATGGACATGGGTTTGGATGGACTCCGGGAGTGGTGATGGACAGGGAGGCCTGGCGTGCTGCTGTTCATGGGGTCACAAAGAGTCGGACACAACTGAGCAACTGAACTGAACTGAACTGAAAGGCAGTAATCCTCATTCTTTCAGCCCCCAACACACCTGAGGGATACAAAAACACTCCAGGGTCTCTCTGTAGTAGTGATTCTCAAAGGTCAAGTGAGAAATGCTGGGGGAATACGTGTGATTTGAAAAAATCCTTCAAGTAATTTTGTTTATCTCTCTCTCTTCACTTTTCACTCCAGCCCTTTGTATATACAGGAATATTTCTATTCCTGATATTCTATTCTATTCCTGAATATTTCATATGCATAACAAGAGCTCTGCAATCACAGGAAACATACAGGTATAACAGGAAGGTGAACAGGTAATAGGGTAGCTTAATGAACTCTACCAAATGCCTAAACTGTTTTTAATAAACTCTACTTCATCTAGAGAGTTTTGGTCCCAGGTGATAAATTTTTAGAATTTGTTTATTATGCTAAATTTTTATTATGAAATAGGATAACGAATCCCCATGTACCCATTAGTCAATTTCAATAATTATTAACACATTTGGCCTTAGGTTACTCCAAGGGGGGATTCAGCCTAGGCAATGTGCTAGAAAGATTTATTGGAAAATAGGAGAGTGTGCCTGCCTTTAAGCAGTTTGTTTTTTTCAGGTTTACTGCAAAACTACATGGAGAACAAAAATATCAAAAAATAATCCAAAATTATAAACATTAGCCAGCAGCCTTCATATTTGTTCACAAAGGTTAAACACATGTGGACTTGAAAGGAGATGTTCAATGCTAAAGCTGCAAATTTGATTAGGTGACTTCTCTTGTTAAAATCCTTCCATCCAAATTCCTTATCATAGGCTGGCCCCATAGCATGAGGTTAAGTATGCAGAAGACGGCTGCAATCAGAGTGCTGCAGTGCAGATATTAGCTTTATCACATACTAGCAACTGAACTGAACTGAACTGAAAGGCAGTAATCCTCATTCTTTCAGCCCCCAACACACCTGAGGGATACAAAAACACTCCAGGGTCTCTCTGTAGTAGTGATTCTCAAAGGTCAAGTGAGAAATGCTGGGGGAATACGTGTGATTTGAAAAAATCCTTCAAGTAATTTTGTTTATCTCTCTCTCTTCACTTTTCACTCCAGCCCTTTGTATATACAGGAATATTTCTATTCCTGATATTCTATTCTATTCCTGAATATTTCATATGCATAACAAGAGCTCTGCAATCACAGGAAACATACAGGTATAACAGGAAGGTGAACAGGTAATAGGGTAGCTTAATGAACTCTACCAAATGCCTAAACTGTTTTTAATAAACTCTACTTCATCTAGAGAGTTTTGGTCCCAGGTGATAAATTTTTAGAATTTGTTTATTATGCTAAATTTTTATTATGAAATAGGATAACGAATCCCCATGTACCCATTAGTCAATTTCAATAATTATTAACACATTTGGCCTTAGGTTACTCCAAGGGGGGATTCAGCCTAGGCAATGTGCTAGAAAGATTTATTGGAAAATAGGAGAGTGTGCCTGCCTTTAAGCAGTTTGTTTTTTTCAGGTTTACTGCAAAACTACATGGAGAACAAAAATATCAAAAAATAATCCAAAATTATAAACATTAGCCAGCAGCCTTCATATTTGTTCACAAAGGTTAAACACATGTGGACTTGAAAGGAGATGTTCAATGCTAAAGCTGCAAATTTGATTAGGTGACTTCTCTTGTTAAAATCCTTCCATCCAAATTCCTTATCATAGGCTGGCCCCATAGCATGAGGTTAAGTATGCAGAAGACGGCTGCAATCAGAGTGCTGCAGTGCAGATATTAGCTTTATCACATACTAGCTGAGTGACTCTGGCAAGTTAGGCCTTAGTATTCTTGTCTAAGAATGGTGATAATGATAGTGGGTATTTATTGGGTTGTGGTAAATTTTAAATGAAATAATATAAAACACAGAACAGTTCCTGACACCTCTGGGTCTGATGTTAGTATTACAACATATACATAAAAGACAGCACGGTGTCTGGCTAAGGTTAAGGAAGTATTTACTTGATGTTTCTAATCATCTATAATTAAGACTAATAATAACAGCGATCTGGCTCTCCTACCTATGTTTCCAGTCTCATCCTGACACTGTCCCTCTTAAACTCTGTAAGATATGATGTAATGTGACATACTGCTTTTATATCTATTGTTTTTCTATTCTTTTCTATCCCTTTTCTCTGTGTGGCTGCCTCCTCCTCATTCTTTAAGATGAGCTCACTTCCCTGGTGGCTTAGAGGTTAAAGCGTCCGCCTCCAATGCGGGAGACCCGGGTTCGATCCCTGGGTCAGGAAGATCCCCTGGAGAAGGAAATGGCAATCCACTCCAGTATGCTTGCCTGGAGAATCCCATGGACGGAGAAGCCTAGTAGGTTACAGTCCACGGGGTAGCAAAGAGTCGGACACGACTGAGCGACTTCACCTCACCTCACCTCACGTATCTCTGCACCCTGAGAAGTTCTAGGTTTCATCCAGACGGTTGCTCTCCCTCTCTGTTGCTCTTGGAGCAACTGTGCCCAGACCCCCTACTTACTTTACCTACTTAACTAAAATTCTTACCTACTTAACTAAATTGCTGGTCTAATTCCTGTCTCATTGAGAGCAGAGGCTTCCAAGTATTGCTGTGCTTCTGGGGGCTTGACACACAGTAGGTGCTCGAGAAATATGAATGAAATGCCAAATGAATGAAAGGTTATCCAAGTCAGCACAATTCAGCAGGGATGCAGCTAAGAGATGCCTCCTAACATTATCACAGAGCAGCCTGAAAAAACTGAAAAAAACATTCTACTAAACATTTCTACTAGAAAGTTTACTTCATTCTTATTCATCAACTCCCAATTATTTCTGTAAATAGCCTGTTACTACTTTCTATAATAAAGCTGAATCCAGCAGGCAGCATTCCAGATGTTGAAATACATAGTAATAAAAAAGACTATGCAAATACTTCAAGACTTTCCAGTAAAACCACATACTTCTATTTTATAAACAGCATCTCAAATATTACCTAGAGAATTTATTAATGGATTTCCAAATGGAAATATTATGAAAAGATTTTCAACAAGCTGTGTATTCTATTGTTTTCTGTGCCAACCACTGCATACTTGCAAGATTTTATGGCTATACTGAGAGAAAGGGACATTATATTAATATGTAGAGGGAATATAGGTACTCACACTAGATAAAATGAAAGAATGAGAGAAACAGAAGGAAAGGAAAGGAAAGTAGACTGGCTTAGCGACAGTGTAGGGCTTCAACTTAAGAATGAATATTTTAGACTCTCTGAAGTGGTCTTTTTAATCTAACATAGGAAACAAGTTAACTCAGTACAACACTTAGTAACTAACAATAAAGCTGTAAAACTTTATTTTAAGATGGGTTTGGGGGAGAAATAACTTAAACATATGGATGCAATTAAGGTAAACACATATGTACTCTGCTTTTCTTAAGCACACAACTCTGAAATTGCATTTTATCCCCTATATATTTACATCTAAAAGCACTATAAAATTGGGAGAGGGAAATTGAAAAAATCATTTAATAAAAAGTAACATGCCATTATTAGTATACTAAAATTTTGACATTACCAAAATTAAGTTCTAGAAGGCTATCTTAAGATTGTAGAGTAACTCACCAAAAGATATTTACAAATCCAAATAAGACTTCATAGTTTGGATTTCAGAATTAATTCAATTTTCAAAAGACTCACAATAGGACATTTAGTGATTTCTCCTGTTATATAATATCACTTGAGCCTCTTTTTCCCCTTACCCTTCACACAGTTGAATTAAACTGGAGAAAAACTTACTGGATATTTGACTAGTTTCCACTCAAAATTTACTAACTTTCTAGTTAACCAGCCTCAGTGCCTACTGAGGCCATTGTTAAAATATGCTGGATATCAGCAAGTTAAAAAAGCATTCTAATCATTATATGTTGAAGTTAGTATTTAATTCCTAAAGGACAAAAATCCTGATAATATTAATTACTAAGGCCGAAAGAGAATCCATGACAAGTAGATATACTTGATTAAAATGGTGAAGAATCTAAAAGAGAAAATTATCTTTATACCTAATATAAAGATAGGTTTATAAACCTATACCTGTTACACCTGTTTGCATAATGCCTATTATACCTGTTTGCATAATACCTCTACCTGGTTCAAAAAAGGCAAAGCAACATTTAGAAACATTGAGAAACCAAGTTCCCTCTTAATATAAGAAATGAAATACAGAATTACTTTTTAAAAGCCAGAACAATAAATGTACAAATTAAAAAGCATAATGAACCTAACTCAACTTATTTAAAAGGAATCTTTTAAGATAGAAATGTAAATATTCAAGTTCTCTGGAAATAAGAAATATGNAAACATTGAGAAACCAAGTTCCCTCTTAATATAAGAAATGAAATACAGAATTACTTTTTAAAAGCCAGAACAATAAATGTACAAATTAAAAAGCATAATGAACCTAACTCAACTTATTTAAAAGGAATCTTTTAAGATAGAAATGTAAATATTCAAGTTCTCTGGAAATAAGAAATATGGAATTCAAACTTTGTAAAGCATAAGATAAAAGATAAATAACCTATCAGAGAAAAAAGTTTCATGGATATACTACTATCAATTGGAATTTTTAAAAGTCAATTAGATTTATGGTCAAAATAAACACCAGACAATATTAAATCAACAAATTATGCAAAGTAATCCACACAGAAGACGGATATAGTGAATAAACGTTAACTGAACAGAAGTCATCCTATGTAAATTTGGACTTGAAAGACTGAAACTATTTTTAATTTTGAGAAAATTTTTTATTATTATGTAAAAACTAGGGGAGAAAACTAAACTATGTTAATGGAATACTACACAGTCATTAAAATGAATGAGCTGAACTGAATATATGTGATATGGAAACTAGCCTATAGTATATTGATTAAAACAATTCCAAATCAGCAAAGAATATTGTGCATTATCTCATTTAATGAAAAAATTAAATGTAAAAATAAACTATAACAACACCCTTATATATGTTAAATGAGTACATGCTATGTGAGTACATAAATACATGTGTATAAAATCTGGAAAGGTACATAAACCTACCAGTTATTATCTCTGGTGGAGGGTGGATGAAAAGGTTGGCAGAATAAAAATGAATATCTTTTTCACCTTTATTCTAGTTGGTGTCTTAAACAAAGCAAATATGACTTTTAAAATAAAAAGTAACAATAAAATTTCCTTTTAAAAAAATCTAAAAGTAAAAAATCTAAGGAAAAATCGAAAATACAAAACATAGCTTTATGAAAATACAAAACATAGCTTCAATTTTTCCATTGATATAGTAGCCAGAAGTATTTCTTAATCATCTCAGAACAACTCCATTTGATAAACTGGTCAAACACTGTGAAACCAACAGACCTTACTACAAAGTTAATTTTGTTATTTTGAGGTTATGTCCTAAATTATTTCTATCTGGTTTCAAGAAGCCATTAGTTTTAGCAATATTTTACCATCATTTACTGCTAACTAAATATTTAGAAAGGTATACAGTATACATTTTGTAAGCAAACTATGTTTTACTTACATTTGGTATTTGGAGATATATACATATCATGATGGCATATAATATACATAAAGAGCAAAGAGAGAATAGCTAGCTAAATAAAGTAAACCTCTTAAAAAAAAAAAAAAAAGAGAATGCCATGACAAGAAACCAGGGAAGAGGGAAAATTAGAAAAAGGAGTAGTTTTACTTATTTATCTACTCAATAATATTATGGAAGTCACCACTTAAACTTTATGTTTAAGTTATACATAAAGTAATTATAAATTGTGAAAATATGCCCAGGTTTCCCATCAGAGCCTTGAACTGAGCCCATACGTTCTGGGCACATTACACTGAGACCCAGCGCAGCCTCACTACAATCTCTGCTTCTCGGAGCTGTCCATCCACTGCAGCATAATTCCAGCTGCCAATCTGAAAGAAACCAGCTAGTCAGAGCAGACACAACCAAGAGAAACAAATGTCACTCAATAATGTTCAGCGGTACTGTGCTCATGGATAATTTCAAACAGTATCTCTGTCTAGAACATTGATGTGCTCATTCAAAACACCTCCATCTCTAGCTACTGGAAACGAGCAGATAAAGCCGCCTGCCTAGAAAAATAAGTGGAATGTTGCTTCAAAGAGGTTGCCAATACTAAGAGGCAAACAGTGAAAACACAGTCAAAGTTTTCAAAGGAAAAAAAAAATCGGATAGTTGCATTCAGAAGGTTAAATTATTTCTTAAAACTAGACAAGTCTGTTTAAACTATGTCATGGAAACAGTCATTTGGTCATTCATTTGTTAAGAATAACTTCATCTATTTTCTCAATCATATTTGTGAGTATCCACCATGTAAAAACACTGAAATGAGGAAGAATGAGGAATCTTTGACTTTAAGAAACTTAAGACTGAAAAACAACACCAACACACACACACACACCTGGCAGTGCACGTGCGCGCACACACACACACACCCCACACACCCATACCCACACACCTGGCAGAGACAGAGGGAAGGCAATATGTTTACTGTTACAACAGTGTTAAGTCATATGTAACATTGAAAAAATTTGCACTGAAGTGTTTCCTGAATAGAATACTTTATTCACAGCATCTCAGTTCTTCCTTTGCACCAATAACATAAACTAAACATAGTGATTCTAAGTAAACTTCCTCATCTTTGTAGAAACAAAAGAAAGCAACATTGCTATTTTGAAATGTGAAATATGACTATGCTATTCTAACAGTCAGCAATCAGTTACAGTTGCAAATAGTCTTATAGAGATTTTTCAAATCTAGGTAATTTGATAACTATTCTAGAAGCTTGAATTTAGTTTAATATTTTGAAAAAAAAATTCAGTCACTTTCAATTTAAAATAAAGCTGGTACCTAGAGAGCAGAGGGTTATGACAGAAGTCATCAGCATAGTAGAGTGGCTCAGGATTCCTTGGGCAGCTGATAGAGAAAAAACTCATAAAAATATGAACACTCTGCTTCATGTCCTTGGGTGTATAAATTTAGCTACACCTACTTATAAGTCTGCAAGAGGCATAATAACTAGCAAAATATGAAGATTCACTTTATTGACAATTTTAATGTTTAAGTAAGGGAAACTTTGATTGTGATTTTAATATACCAGAAAGTGTGGCATAATTTCAAGGTTTTATGTAGGTTTTCAATTAAAACTTGACTAATCCCTACTGTTTATTTGGCTTTTCACCGTACAGTTCCTGCCCTGCACTGTGTCAAATATGCCATCTGTGTAACACACTTCTGGCCAGAGATGCGTCAGGATTATTTTTGTAACACTCTGAACTGCAGCTGTGTGAAATCCTAACTTACTGTATTCAGTATTTCCACTTTATTCTCTTGCTACAACCATTGTAACCCTGTTGTACTAATGTCCTACTCTTAAATCTCACGGCAGTCACAACAAAGATTCCTGCTCCCCCACCTGCTTCAAACAGGCTTACAGACCATTCCCCTAACTATTTAGCAAATGTTAACAATGCTATAAATACCAATTGTGTTTATGCTTTCTGAAAGATTCACTGCAGCGAGTGTTCTGCAGTAGTGTTAGAGCTGAAGTAAGCTGTTGACTCCCACCATGAAAATGATTGAATTCTAAGCCAAAAATGCTTTTCCTTGGATAAGATATCTGATTTGCTACTGCTGTCATGAGACTGGGGTCATGTAAACTTAAACACTGCTGCTGCTTCTTTTGGAAAACAGATCTTCTCAGAGTGATTATGTTTTACTACAACAGCATTTGGAAGAGGGAAAATCAACCACTGACACTAAACACAACTTAGGGGAAATTTTTCAGGTTTTACTTTCATATTATGAGACTCACTGTATGTAATTCCTTAAATCGAGCAGGATCACGTCTCCTTTTCCTCTTCTCTACCCATCTTTATAAATAGAGCTGAGTTCCATTTTCAGAAGGAATGAATAATTTCTGAACTCACATAAACATAAAATAACACTGCATTTGCTTGAAAAGTAAAACTGATCTCCTTTAGAATGGACTGGTTGGATCTCCTTGCAGTCCAAGGGGACTCTCAAGAGTCTTCTCCAACACCACAGTTCAAAAGCATCGATTCTTCGACACTCAGCTTTCTTCACAGTCCAACTCTCACGTCCATACATGACCACAGGAAAAATCATAGCCTTGACTAGACGGACCTTTGTTGGCAAAGTAATGTCTCTGCTTTTGAATATGCTATCTAGGTTGGTAGAGAAACTGATTAAATAAATAAAGGTAAATCCATACAGTGAAATGCTACTATATACATCATTTAAATTATTGCTGTATATTTCTATATTTATTGTTATGGAAAAACACTTTGCCATATTACATACAAAAAGAGATCATGTTTTGAAATATAGAAAATACAAATTTTGTGATGTGTATTTATACATTAGGAAATTTCTAATGTTTATATGGTCATCTTAGACATATATATGGTCATCTAACCAAAAATAGTTATTTAATCTTTAATTAGTGAGATCATGGAATTCTTTTATTTGCTACTTTCTGTATGCTGAAAATTTTTCCTCTGGAAAATCAAAAGGAAAAAGCCAAACTCCAGCTTTTTCACTCTTGTGAGGGGAAAAAGTATCTGCTTGAAAATTCAAGCAAGCAATGCAGGTTCTGTCTCTTATACACATCTAGATGTGTATAAGAGACAGCGTTAACTGAACAGAAGTCATCCTATGTAAATTTGGACTTGAAAGACTGAAACTATTTTTAATTTTGAGAAAATTTTTTATTATTATGTAAAAACTAGGGGAGAAAACTAAACTATGTTAATGGAATACTACACAGTCATTAAAATGAATGAGCTGAACTGAATATATGTGATATGGAAACTAGCCTATAGTATATTGATTAAAACAATTCCAAATCAGCAAAGAATATTGTGCATTATCTCATTTAATGAAAAAATTAAATGTAAAAATAAACTATAACAACACCCTTATATATGTTAAATGAGTACATGCTATGTGAGTACATAAATACATGTGTATAAAATCTGGAAAGGTACATAAACCTACCAGTTATTATCTCTGGTGGAGGGTGGATGAAAAGGTTGGCAGAATAAAAATGAATATCTTTTTCACCTTTATTCTAGTTGGTGTCTTAAACAAAGCAAATATGACTTTTAAAATAAAAAGTAACAATAAAATTTCCTTTTAAAAAAATCTAAAAGTAAAAAATCTAAGGAAAAATCGAAAATACAAAACATAGCTTTATGAAAATACAAAACATAGCTTCAATTTTTCCATTGATATAGTAGCCAGAAGTATTTCTTAATCATCTCAGAACAACTCCATTTGATAAACTGGTCAAACACTGTGAAACCAACAGACCTTACTACAAAGTTAATTTTGTTATTTTGAGGTTATGTCCTAAATTATTTCTATCTGGTTTCAAGAAGCCATTAGTTTTAGCAATATTTTACCATCATTTACTGCTAACTAAATATTTAGAAAGGTATACAGTATACATTTTGTAAGCAAACTATGTTTTACTTACATTTGGTATTTGGAGATATATACATATCATGATGGCATATAATATACATAAAGAGCAAAGAGAGAATAGCTAGCTAAATAAAGTAAACCTCTTAAAAAAAAAAAAAAAAGAGAATGCCATGACAAGAAACCAGGGAAGAGGGAAAATTAGAAAAAGGAGTAGTTTTACTTATTTATCTACTCAATAATATTATGGAAGTCACCACTTAAACTTTATGTTTAAGTTATACATAAAGTAATTATAAATTGTGAAAATATGCCCAGGTTTCCCATCAGAGCCTTGAACTGAGCCCATACGTTCTGGGCACATTACACTGAGACCCAGCGCAGCCTCACTACAATCTCTGCTTCTCGGAGCTGTCCATCCACTGCAGCATAATTCCAGCTGCCAATCTGAAAGAAACCAGCTAGTCAGAGCAGACACAACCAAGAGAAACAAATGTCACTCAATAATGTTCAGCGGTACTGTGCTCATGGATAATTTCAAACAGTATCTCTGTCTAGAACATTGATGTGCTCATTCAAAACACCTCCATCTCTAGCTACTGGAAACGAGCA
Source organism: Oreotragus oreotragus (assembly GCA_006410675.1). Classification (NCBI taxonomy): domain Eukaryota; kingdom Metazoa; phylum Chordata; class Mammalia; order Artiodactyla; family Bovidae; genus Oreotragus; species Oreotragus oreotragus. Next base: position 224,038 of record SJYX01020147.1, read on the forward strand.
GATAAAGCCGCCTGCCTAGAAAAATAAGTGGAATGTTGCTTCAAAGAGGTTGCCAATACTAAGAGGCAAACAGTGAAAACACAGTCAAAGTTTTCAAAGGAAAAAAAAAATCGGATAGTTGCATTCAGAAGGTTAAATTATTTCTTAAAACTAGACAAGTCTGTTTAAACTATGTCATGGAAACAGTCATTTGGTCATTCATTTGTTAAGAATAACTTCATCTATTTTCTCAATCATATTTGTGAGTATCCACCATGTAAAAACACTGAAATGAGGAAGAATGAGGAATCTTTGACTTTAAGAAACTTAAGACTGAAAAACAACACCAACACACACACACACACCTGGCAGTGCACGTGCGCGCACACACACACACACCCCACACACCCATACCCACACACCTGGCAGAGACAGAGGGAAGGCAATATGTTTACTGTTACAACAGTGTTAAGTCATATGTAACATTGAAAAAATTTGCACTGAAGTGTTTCCTGAATAGAATACTTTATTCACAGCATCTCAGTTCTTCCTTTGCACCAATAACATAAACTAAACATAGTGATTCTAAGTAAACTTCCTCATCTTTGTAGAAACAAAAGAAAGCAACATTGCTATTTTGAAATGTGAAATATGACTATGCTATTCTAACAGTCAGCAATCAGTTACAGTTGCAAATAGTCTTATAGAGATTTTTCAAATCTAGGTAATTTGATAACTATTCTAGAAGCTTGAATTTAGTTTAATATTTTGAAAAAAAAATTCAGTCACTTTCAATTTAAAATAAAGCTGGTACCTAGAGAGCAGAGGGTTATGACAGAAGTCATCAGCATAGTAGAGTGGCTCAGGATTCCTTGGGCAGCTGATAGAGAAAAAACTCATAAAAATATGAACACTCTGCTTCATGTCCTTGGGTGTATAAATTTAGCTACACCTACTTATAAGTCTGCAAGAGGCATAATAACTAGCAAAATATGAAGATTCACTTTATTGACAATTTTAATGTTTAAGTAAGGGAAACTTTGATTGTGATTTTAATATACCAGAAAGTGTGGCATAATTTCAAGGTTTTATGTAGGTTTTCAATTAAAACTTGACTAATCCCTACTGTTTATTTGGCTTTTCACCGTACAGTTCCTGCCCTGCACTGTGTCAAATATGCCATCTGTGTAACACACTTCTGGCCAGAGATGCGTCAGGATTATTTTTGTAACACTCTGAACTGCAGCTGTGTGAAATCCTAACTTACTGTATTCAGTATTTCCACTTTATTCTCTTGCTACAACCATTGTAACCCTGTTGTACTAATGTCCTACTCTTAAATCTCACGGCAGTCACAACAAAGATTCCTGCTCCCCCACCTGCTTCAAACAGGCTTACAGACCATTCCCCTAACTATTTAGCAAATGTTAACAATGCTATAAATACCAATTGTGTTTATGCTTTCTGAAAGATTCACTGCAGCGAGTGTTCTGCAGTAGTGTAGAGCTGAAGTAAGCTGTTGACTCCCACCATGAAAATGATTGAATTCTAAGCCAAAAATGCTTTTCCTTGGATAAGATATCTGATTTGCTACTGCTGTCATGAGACTGGGGTCATGTAAACTTAAACACTGCTGCTGCTTCTTTTGGAAAACAGATCTTCTCAGAGTGATTATGTTTTACTACAACAGCATTTGGAAGAGGGAAAATCAACCACTGACACTAAACACAACTTAGGGGAAATTTTTCAGGTTTTACTTTCATATTATGAGACTCACTGTATGTAATTCCTTAAATTGAGCAGGATCACGTCTCCTTTTCCTCTTCTCTACCCATCTTTATAAATAGAGCTGAGTTCCATTTTCAGAAGGAATGAATAATTTCTGAACTCACATAAACATAAAATAACACTGCATTTGCTTGAAAAGTAAAGGAGAAAACGATGCTTCCAGAGCAAATGTAATGGGTATTTACAGTAAGGTGGGAGAAGGAAAGGCACAGATGATCGATGCTGTTTCCATTAACGCTGTCCTAAGCAGCATCTACCTGCAGCGTACCTTTTGGCCTCTGAACCCCCACCTCTGCTTCCTAGCTCCGGTGCACCCTGGAGTCTGCCCCTGCACTCCCGCACACTGGGTGCTCAAACCCTATGCTGTATCTGTACTTTTCCTTTTGTCAAAATCTCCTATCAAGTCCTACACACAGGGAGCTGAATGACGAGAAAAAGTTGTTTCGAAAACTAGGTCTGTATGTAAATAAATCATCTCTAATGGTGAAGTTTCAAACATGAGTAAAAGGCACTGAATTCGGTGGCAGAGGCTTTTTTCTGTATATATCAAAGATCATCATATAGAAACCATGGGAGCTGACTTTAGCATGCGACTCTGGCACTGGTTAACACAGTCTAATCTTGGAGCTGAAGATTTTCTACTCTGTATACTTTCGTGGTATTTGAATTCTCAGGGTTCTGGCCCAGTTTTGGATAAATAAGTTGTAAAATCCCTTTATATACCATTTAATTATATACAAACCATACAAATACCACACATATACAATTTAGTAGTGAACCCAGAAATCAAGATTTTATGAGTCTTGAGTCAAAAGCCTTCCTGCTTTTAGAAAATGATGATAAGAACTACAATTAACAGTGATATACCAAAGATATTTTCCAAAAGAGTGGAAGTGATCTTTTGTGGTCCTCCTCAAATATGCTGGAAAAAATGAGGGAATTTGTCTCCAAAATGTATGAAAAATAATCCTAGTTCAGCGAGTTAAAAAACTGATTACAGGTACTCTAATTTCTGAGAGAGGTAAGTGAAGAAATTGTAACCTCCTTCATCTTTACTAAAGTTACACAAAGATCATTATATATAAAGTCACTATCCTACCAACATTAAAAATGGCCAGTCCCAAAAGTAGTCACAAAAGAACTCCAAAAAGTCAAAATCAAAGTCAATATTCTTATCCTCATGTTAACCTGCATTGCTTGCTTGAATTTTCAAGCAGATACTTTTTCCCCTCACAAGAGTGAAAGAGCTGGAGTTTGGCTTTTTCCTTTTGATTTTCCAGAGGAAAAATTTTCAGCATACAGAAAGTAGCAAATAAAAGAATTCCATGATCTCACTAATTAAAGATTAAATAACTATTTTTGGTTAGATGACCATATATATGTCTAAGATGACCATATAAACATTAGAAATTTCCTAATGTATAAATACACATCACAAAATTTGTATTTTCTATATTTCAAAACATGATCTCTTTTTGTATGTAATATGGCAAAGTGTTTTTCCATAACAATAAATATAGAAATATACAGCAATAATTTAAATGATGTATATAGTAGCATTTCACTGTATGGATTTACCTTTATTTATTTAATCAGTTTCTCTACCAACCTAGATAGCATATTCAAAAGCAGAGACATTACTTTGCCAACAAAGGTCCGTCTAGTCAAGGCTATGATTTTTCCTGTGGTCATGTATGGACGTGAGAGTTGGACTGTGAAGAAAGCTGAGTGTCGAAGAATTGATGCTTTTGAACTGTGGTGTTGGAGAAGACTCTTGAGAGTCCCCTTGGACTGCAAGGAGATCCAACCAGTCCATTCTAAAGGAGATCAGCCCTGGGTGTTCTTTGGAAGGAATGATGCTAAAGCTGAAACTCCAGTACTTCGGCCACCTCATGTGAAGAATGACTCTGGAAAACACTCTGATGCTGGGAGGGATTGGCAGCAGGAGGAGAAGGGGACGACAGAGGATGAGATGGCTGTATGGCATCACCGACTCTATGGACTTGAGTTTAAGTGAACTCCGGGAGTTGGTGATGGACAGGGAGGCCTGGAGTGCTGTGATTCATGGGATCGCAAAGATTAGGACACAACTGAGCGACTGAACTGACTGTTAGATATTTATGTGGTTCTTGTGGTTTTTTTTTTTTTTGCTATTATGAGCAACTATGAAAGTGAAAGTCACTCAGTCATGTCCAACTCTTTGTGACCCCATGGATGATACAGTCCATGAAATTTTCCAGGCCAAATACTGGAGTGTGTAGCCTTTCCCTTCTCCAGGGGATCTTCTCATTCCAGGGATCAAACCCAGGTCTCCTGCATTGCAGGTGCATTCTTAACCAGCTGAGCCACAAGGGAAGTCCTGAGCAACTATATCTGTTTTCTAACAATTAGGAATTTTTGTTATTTTTCATCTTAGGTAGTCTAACAGGTAAAAAATGTGTTGGATTTTACTGAATGCAACTGAATTTCACTGATTACTAGCCAGGCTTCATTCATTTATGGCCCAGAGTTCATCTTTTGTGAATTATCTATTCCTGAACTTTGTCATTTGTTGTCTTTTTTTGGATGTACAAAAGCTTCAGTTTTTATGTAGACAAATGTAACAATTTCTTTAATGACTTTGGTTTTATTACTGACATACAGAAAGGGCCTTTTCCATTCCAAGATTATAAAACTACTTACTACAGTATTTTCTATGTCCTTTATACTTATACTATAACCTTTATTCCAAATAAATACATGTAATTCATTTATAATTTCTTTCACTTTAAGATGTGAAACAGGGATCTAAATTTATAACAATTAGCTAGCTGTCTTAACATAACAGGTTACAAAAAAATAGCCTTTTCCCAGTGATTTAAAATACCACCTCTATCATATCTTCTCATATCTATTTCTGAAACTGGAGAAGGAAATGGCAACCCACTCCAGTACTCTTGCCTGGAAAATTCCATGGATGGGGGAGCCTGGTAGGCTACAGTCCATGGGGTCACAAAGAGTCAGACACGACTAAGCAACTTCACTTTCTTTCTTTCTATAGTTCCTCTTGGAGAAGGAAATGGCAACCCACTCCAGTGTTCTTGCCTGGAGAATCCCATGGACAGAGGGGCCTGGTGGGCTACAGTCTGTGGGGCTGCAAAGAGTCAGACACAACTGAGTGACTAACACACACACACACCTTTCTGAAAGCTCTATTCTGTTTCACTGAACCTTAAAACTAGAGCACAGCGTTTTCGTTACTCTAGTTCATACTTTGTCTCTGAGGAAGTAATCAAAACCTATTTATTTACTTTAAATTTACTTCTATCCTGGTCATTCGGTTTCTCAGGCCATCACGTTTAAGAAATAGCTAGTTGTCGAGTAGGAGGGCAGGTGTCCAAAAGACAGACATACTGACACAGGAACAGGAAGTGAGAACTGATAGTTTTAAAGTAGAAACAGGAAAAATGTAAAAAGAGAGCATACCAACTGAGAAAGCAAGCAGTATGGAATTCTTTATTGTAGGGTCAAATGTACCACAGAACAATCATTAATATTAATAAAAAATAATATTCACTAATCACATTCTTGACTGGTCTTATTACTGTCTACAGGAAAGTGGCCTCTATGGCTAAAAACTGCAGCATGCCCATCGTTTCTCAGGCACACACAGAACATGCACAAAGACCGAGGTGACTTAAGTCTCAAAAAGATTTCAAAGCATCTGTGTCACATGTATTGGTCTTCAGCTTTAAATTAAACTACAATTAATAACAAAAAGACACCAGGTGTGGATGCCTGAAGGCAAGCCTTGGCTGCAGAGAGGACCTTCAAGTTGAGGCCCGAACGACAAGGTCAGGAACAGAAAGAAGGCCGGTGTCACAGCACACGCAAACGAGGGTGAGGACGGCAGGGCCTGAGATGAGACAGGAAGGCGGGGGCCAGACCCTGCGATCGAGCAGAGCCCTATTCTGCGTTTCACATGGAACAGGAGAGCTTAAGTAGAGGAGGGGCACAGGCTGATTTACACTCTCAAAATGTCACTTTGGCAGCTCTGCGGAAAGTGGACTGCAGGTAGTTAAGCGTAGAAAAGGGTGACCAGGCCAGTCAGGGGGGAGCTGAGGACGGCGGCTTGGACAAAGACTTGGCATACAGATATAAATGGTTTCCAAATGTGTTTTGGAGACACCATCTACCTAACCACTCTTGGGCGTCAGCTGCTCATGCCCCCGCCACCCCGACCTCTCCCCACACGTTGCGCTCTCTGCTTTGCACTCCCCTGCCCTTTCTACCGCTGCACCTACCCCTCATGCCTTAAGGACTATGCTCAGGCGGGTTAGTACTGCCTCAGTCTGGGCTGGCTGTTTCTCCTCTGTGCTCCGACATGTAGCGGAAACGTCTCACTCAGAGCACATCACTGTCCATACAACTTCTAAATGCTTATTTCTGACCTAATAAAACTCCAGCAATGAATTGTCTTACACTAAGGAGTTGCTAACTGAGCTCTCAACTTTTGGATATAGCAAATACCAACTATATGATAAATGATAGGAAAATTCTGGATATAAGGATATAGAATTCTAGAAATCATGCCCCTAAATACAATTATATTCTAAATACATTAAAGAAATAATTTAAGGAAATTGGTTTCTATTTTTTTGGAAAATAAAAATTATTTTGTAAACTTAATATTCAACTCATCATGAATTTATTTTGTGAATATGGATTTTGGAAGGTTTTTTCCTTAAGAAAAATATTTATTCTTATTCATATCTGACTCTGAATTCACTTATTGTAAATTTTCCTTCTTTTTAAGTTACTTCTTTCCCTGTTTTTTTAGTTTTTTTGAAATGCTGGTAGAAGGAAGAAAGGTGAATGAATCAAACCAGTCAAAAAAATTAATCATCAGAAAATAACAAATCTTTATTTATTTGTACTTTGTCTGTACAGACAAGAAAAGTGTGTGTTAGTCATTCAGTCACGTTCAACGCTTTGCAACCCTATGGACTGTAGCCCGCCAGGCTCCTCTGTCCATTGGATTTCTCCAGGCAAGAATACTGGAGTAGGCTGCCACTTGCTCTGCCAGGGGATCTTTCCGACACAGGGACTGAACCCACATCTAATGCGTCTGCTGCAGTGGCAGGATTCTTTACCATCTGAGCCACCAGGGAAGACCCACAGACAAGAAATGGAGAATATTAAAAGTGGCGACGGTAGAGAAAAGGGTACCAAAAATAAAGAAAGAAAGAGGCCAGTTAGAATAAAGTGTTCAAGATAAGAACGAATCCTTTAGTTGGAGGTCACAGATATTTGGGGAGAAAAAAGCATATTTGCCTGAAAAAATAATTCTTTCTGGTGTGTGACATATGCAAATACAGACAGAGCTGTATATTGATAACCCAGCTGTTTTCCAAAAATTAAAAACAACATAAAAGTTTAATGTGCTGCAGGCTGTTTCTCTGATTACTCTTCCTCCTCTTATGGTTATTATTTCTATCGTTTAGAGAGAGATTATTTTTATGATCACTTACTACACCATATGTATTGCCCATTCATTCTAGAATAAAACTTTCTCTTGAGGAATGGAGCTTTTCCCAAGTAATAGGTGCATACATGACTTGTTTGTAGACAGCTTGCCTCTGTGTATGACTGTGTGGACATCTAAGTCTTCCAGATGAAAACTAAGTAGACGGTAGTGAACAGAAATAAGCACTGAATAGAAATGTCTAGTCTGGTCTGCTTTACAGACTAGAGAGGCCAAATCCATCCTGATACTGTTACTGTGATTTTGCAGGGATAATGTTTTAGTATAAGCCAAGTATATGCACAAATTTCTTAATACTAGAGATGTTAAGCATCACTACGAACAAAGCTAGTGGAGGTGATGGAATTCCAGTTGAGCTGTTTCAAATCCTGAAAGATGATGCTGTGAAAGTGCTGCATTCAATATGCCAGCAAATTTGGAAAACTCAGCGGTGGCCGCAGGACTGGAAAAGGTCAGTTTTCATTCCAATTCCAAAGAAAGGCAATGCCAAAGAATGCTCAAACTACTGCACAATTGCACTCATCTCACACGCTAGTAAAGTAACGCTCAAAATTCTCCAAGCCAGGCTTCAGCAATATGTGAACCGTGAACTCCCTGAAGTTCAAGCTGGTTTTAGAACAGGCAGAGGAAGCAGAGATCAAATTGCCAACACCCGCTGGATCATGGAAAAAGCAAGANGGAGGCCTGGTGTGCTGCGATTCATGGGGTCGCAAAGAGTTGGACACGACTGAGCGACTGAACTAAACTGAACTGAGAGATGTTAAAGGAGAAGGCAATGGCACCCCACTCCAGTACTCTTGCCTGGAAAATCCCATGGACGGAGGAGCCTGGTGGGCTGCAGTCCACGGGGTCGCGAAGAGTCAGACAGGACTGAGTGACTTCACTTTCACCTTTCACTTTCATGCACTGAGAGATGTTAAAGGAGAAGGCAATGGCAACCCACTCCAGTGTTCCTGCCTGGAGCATTCCAGGGGCGGGGGAGCCTGGTGGGCTGCCATCTATGGGGTTGCACAGAGTCGGACACGAGTGAAGCAACTTAGCAGCAGTAGCAGCAGCAGCAGCAGCAGCAGCACCAGCAGAGATGTTAAAGCCTCTTAGAAGAATGAGATTCTGAAGGAAAGATGGGACAGTCTGGAGATGGGGTGGAGAGCAAATCAGAAGATGGCGGTAGTGGAAGCTTTACAACTAGCAAGACCTGAAGACTTGGGAGGCTGGCACACGGCTGGCTGGAGATGGAGCAGTGGGAGCTGCCTCCCTGGGTTCCGTGCACGAATGCATGTTATTCTCAAAGTGTAGGAGAAAAAGCTTTATGAAGAGAGAGGCAGTTTGTGAACAACCTTTCTGAAAGACTGTCCTACTTCCACATCATTCTGTATTCTGTTTTGCAGCCTTTTTCTTCATAGCACTTATTACTAACTGAACTTAGTTTTTAGTGTTTATTTTCTGTGTATCGAGCTCCATGAGGGAAGGGGTTTTGACTGACTTTCTTGCTCATCACTGTATTTTTAGGACCTTGAACAAAAATGTGTATTTGATGAATAAATGAATAATTAATGAAATAATAAACTCTTCCAACTTATCAGCCCTTTTTCTTACTTATCCAAACCAGCCTAGAGCCACCATTTCAACACTATCCCTTTAACAATTTCATTGACCACCCTTCCACTCTCAATTGTTTTTTATATATATTGTACCATACTCCTATGGCCAAACCCCCGTCTCTCTCTCTCCACATGTATAATTACAGACACACATACCTTCTCTATTAAACTTTTTTCTAAATCTATTCTCCTGCTACTGAGAACAGAGAAAAACAACATGGAAAGGAAATAACAGTTTATATATTACTGAGTATCAGTTAAGCACCTATCGCTATATAAGATATCTCCACAAATGTTACCTCGCTCTTGGCACAAACTCTCATAGAGGCGGCTGCCTCCCCACCTCACTCACGGACAGTTACTTAAACCAGCCCCAGGTTGACCTTCCACTCCACCCACACAAGACTATATTCTTTGCTGCTCTCCGGGGCTTATCTACCTGTGCTCTGGATTTTGTTTTTTTTTCCTTTTTCTCATAGAGCTTAGTGGTCTATTACATACTCCTAGGACACATGGTTCTCTTTGGAGCTTTCTAATTAACAGAGAAACATCATAAATTACCTACCCATTAAAAAAAAAAAACTCCCTCAGAGTGACTGGCAAGGGATATGGGGTTTCTTTGTGGGTAGTGACAAAAGGTAAAATTAGATTGTAGTAATGCCTGTACAACTCTGGGAATAAACTAAAATTAGTATATACTTCAAGTGGGTGAATTGTATCATGTGTGAGCTATCTGTTAATAAAGCACTGAAAAGTTCTTCTGTTACTTCCTTTCCTCACTGTGTTTAGTTGTTCACGTCCCATTCACAGCACAGTCCTCTTTAATCCAAGCTTCTTTCTCTAATGATCCTTAGAATAATCCAGCGAGGAGGTTCAGTCATTTGTTCAGTCTTCTTTGAGACAGATTCTAAAGTATACATGCTCCAACCCACTTATAATACAGTTAAGATTACTTTTCTTTTTTAAAATTTTATTTATTTTTGGTGGTGCGGGGTCTTCATTGCTGCGCGTGGGTGGGCTTTCTCTAGTTGCCGTGAGTGACAGGGGTCAGAGCGGGGGTCGTGAGGGGGAACTCTCTAGTTGCAGTGCACCCAGGGCTTCCCAGGTGGCTCAGACGGTAAAGAGTCTGTCTGCAATGTGTTCGATCCCTGGGTCGGGAAGATCCCTTGGAGAAGTGGGTGGCAACACAGTCTAGTGTTCTTGCCTGGAGAATCCCATGGACAGAACAGTCTGATGGGCTCTAGTCCACAGGGTCGCAGAGTCAGGACGACAGGCACACACACTCCTGCCGTGGAGCGCTGCCCAGGGCATGCGTGCTCAGGACGAGTCAGGACGACCGGCACACACACTCCTGCTGTGGAGCGCTGCCCAGGGCATGTGGGCTCAGGAGCTGTGGTGTGTGGCCTTAGCTGTTCCGTGGCATGTGGAATCTTCCCAGAGCAGGAGTCAAACCTGTCCTCTTCATTGGCAGGCAGATTCTTCACCACTGGACCGGCATGGAAACCTCCTAAAATTACTTTCTCTGGCTCCTCTCTCTTCTTGTCACCTTCAGCTCATTCCACAAACCTAATTCCCCACCATGGTCTCTTACCATGTGCAGGAGGCTGGTGTAGTTTCTCCTGGGCAGCTATCCTTCGCTCATAGCTCTAGCAAGTGTTCCTATTCACCCTCCCGTCTCCAGCTCCAGCCTCTCATTTCCAGACATGCTGGAATCTGCAGTCCAGGTTCAGTGCCTAGTTTCCAGAACCTGTGCGTACATATTGTATACTTATCTCTGTACTGAATTTATCACAGTATTAGAAGTGCTTATTTATCCATGCTTCTCCACTAGACGACATACTACAGCTGATGAGGGCAGGGATTCGCCTTTTCACTCTTTAACCTTATTACATAAGGTAAGTTTGGTAAAATATTGTTGAAAAGAAGTTAATGACCTAGTCTTGTGTTTTGTTTTCTCCTTGTCTCACTTTACAATGAACTCTGTATGAATCCTCTAGGAAACAGTTTCTGATAACTTCTCTAGCGTTCACATTTTATGATTTTTTTTTTTAAGATGCAACTGGTAATTCTTAATTCTTTTTTATAGCTGGGTTTTCTAACTCAACATTTTAACAGTGAACAATATAAGGGAAGGAACTAACACTTGTTGTGTACTTATGATGGGAAAGGTACCACACCAGGCCTTTTTATCTATTAAATGTCATTTAAATCTGCATGAAATGGGCATCATCCTACCAATTCCATATACAGACAGAGTCTCAGGAACAGCTAAGTCATACAACTATAGGTACTGGGGCCAGGAATCAAATCCACATTTATTTGTTGATTCAACTGTATCACAGTGTTGTGTCAAAATTCAGCACCATAATATGGAGTGGATATAATGAAAGATCACATTTGTTTCAATAACATTCAGGAAGCAAGTATACATACTTATATGAATAATGCTAAGTAATGAATTGATGTAGTCTTTCAAGAACACTGAGTACCTACCACACTTAGAATATATTAGGTCATGGTTTTTGAGTGAATGCTGAATCTAATATATAATATATATGTATATAAATAAAATAGGGTGCAATGAGTTGGAAAGCTCTTCAGCTAAAGGTTAATTTACTAATAATTAACTACTTGGAGTTCTGGGGGAAAAAAGAAGTCAAAGAAACTTAAAGCAAAACTTGTAAACAGAGCTTTCCCGGTGGGCCAGTGGTTAAGAATCCACTTGCCAATGCAGAGGACATGGGTTCGATGAAGATTCCACGTGCCACAGGGCAACGGACCCTGTGTGCCCCCAACTACTGAGCTCTAGGGCCTACTCGCTGCAGCAAAAGAAGCCACTCAGTGGGGGGCCCAAGCATGGCAGCTACAGAGCAGCCCCTCACTCACCACAACTAGAGAAAAGCTTGCACAAGACAGACCCAGCACAGTCAAAAATAAAATAAGTAAGCATCTAAAACAGTTAAGTTTTAGTCTTTAGCAAATGCTGATCGTGAAAAATACTGAAAGCTTACTTGATATGGCAGTTTCTCAAAAAGTTAAACACAGATCCAGCAATTCTACTTCAGAATATACCCAGAGACTTGAAAGCAGGGACTTGAACAAGTGTTAATATAGGCATGTTCATAATAGCTAAAAGGGGGAAGCAACCCAAAATATCCGCTGACAGACAGACAGACAAATGTGGTACATACATATGACGCAGCATTAAAAAGGAAGGAAATCTGACCTATGCTACCACATGGACAGCATTTAATCAAATAAGGCAGTTGCAAAAGGAAAAATGTATAATTTCACTTATCTGAGATACAAAGAGATAGAGGAAAATAACAGAATGGGAAAGACTAGAGATCTCTTCAAGAGAATTGGAGATACCAAAGATATGAGGTGGGAGGTGGGAGGGGGGTTCAGGATTGGAAACTCATGTACACCCGTGACTGATTCATGTCAATGTATGGCAAAACCAATACAGTATCGTAAAGCAAAATAAAGTAAAAATAAAAATTAAAGAAAGCCTTCCTCAGTGATCAATGCAAAGAAATATAGGAAAACAACAGAATGGGAAAGACTAGATATCTCTTCAAGAAAATGAGAGATACCAAGGGAACATTTCATGCAAAGATGAGCTTGATAAAGGACAGAAATGGTATGGACCTAACAGAAGCAGAAGATATTAAGAAGAGGTGGCAAGAATACACAGAAGAACTGTACAAAAAAGATCTTCACAACCCAGATAATCACGATGGTGTGATCACTCACCTAGAGCCAGACATCCTGGAATGTGAAGTCAAGTGGGCCTCCGAAAGCATCACTACGAACAAAGCTAGTGGAGGTGATGGAATTCCAGTTGAGCTATTTCAAATCCTGGAAGATGATGCTGTGAAAGTGCTGTATTCAATATGCCAGTAAATTTGGAAAACTCAGCAGTGGCCACAGGACTGGAAAAGGTCAGTTTTCATTCCAATCCCAAAGAAAGGCAATGCCAAAGAATGCTCAAACATGTATATTACCATACGTGAAATAGATGACCAGTCCAAGTTCCATGCATGAAACAGGGCACTCAGAGCCAGTGCACTGGGATGACCCAGAGGAATGGGATGGGGAGGGAGGGAGGTAGGAGGGGGGTTTGGGACAGGGGGACACATGTACACCCATGGCTGATTCATGTCAATGTATGGCAGAAACCACCACAATATTGTAAAGTAATTAGCCTCCAATTAAGATAAGTTAATAAAACAAAACATTGCTGATACCCCACCCCCAGATCTTTTGACTCAGTGGATCTGTGTTTTTTGGAGAAGACTCTTGAGAGTCCCTTGGACTGCAAGGAGATCCAACCTGTCTATCCTAAAGGAGATCAGTCCTGAATATTCATTGGAAGGAGGGAAGGAATGAGCCCTAGTTCTGGTGGAGACCTGGTGAGACAGGAGGGGGTTGTGAGGGGGCTTTGGCAGCTGTGACAGACAACTNCCTTGGACTGCAAGGAGATCCAACCTGTCTATCCTAAAGGAGATCAGTCCTGAATATTCATTGGAAGGAGGGAAGGAATGAGCCCTAGTTCTGGTGGAGACCTGGTGAGACAGGAGGGGGTTGTGAGGGGGCTTTGGCAGCTGTGACAGACAACTCAGGAAGAGCAGCAGCAGTTTTGTCCTTCAGTTCATCAGGATTTATCAAGGGCCTTCCTCAAGGTCAAGTGCTGGAAGATGGTGAATTGGGTGCAGGAGACATGGTGTTTGAGGTTCTGATGTCATAGCCACAGACCAATGTGTGACAGTGAGAAGTGGAACTTTGAAGCTTGCAGCAGGGGTGGGCCAGAGATGACAGATCTGTAAGTCACCAGCTCATAGCTGGTGGTTGAAACTGAGAGTAAACTTGCATACCCAGGGAGCCCATGGCAGAAGAACACTGAGTTTGGCAGAACTCTAGATGATGTAAACATTAAAATGTTTATACAATTACTTTTTTTTAGTAGGTACCCTATGCACATTATATGATATCCAAAGGGTTAAAAAGGCTAGAGAGAAGTGAGTTTTTCTTGAGCCTTGTCCCCTGGCTGTCCTGCTCCTGGCACTGTAACCCCCTTTTTGGTTTCTGGTGTATCATTTCAAAGACACTCTCTATAAATGCAAATGTTTGCAAGTATGTTTGTGGTGGTTGGGATCATTTCAAACAGTGCCATCTCGTGTTCAGTCTGGTTGAGTTGCAGTCCTTGAGGACCCACCTACATGCAGATGTCTAACAGTGAGAAATAGATCTTTGATGCTTGCAGGAGAGGTGTGGGCCAGAGAGAACACATCTGTAAGTCATCAGCCCCCAGGTGGGAGTTGAAACAGCAAGAGTGAATTATCTGCTCCCGGAGTGTTCATTCCTTTCCAGAAATGCAACACAGAGGGAAAGAGAGGACTGAGCAGGGTAAAGAAAAACAGGGAGAGAACGGGTGTGTAACCTCAGGAGAAGTGAAGATGGCATGGGACATTATTGCTTTCAAGAAAATAAATTATTAGAGAAAAAGAAGAGAACACTTGAGGTTGTGTTTTGTTCCAAATAGCTAAGGGGGTGGAGAAAATGAAACTTTATGATAAAATGAAAAGCATAGGGCGTTTGGAAGACTCAGATGGACACCCCAGAGACACGCCTTCTCTATTTGTTTACTTTCCTTAAGACTTAACACTCTGGGAAGTCTCCAGAAGCCTTAAGAACCAGAGGCATCTCAGTAGTATGCACTGAACATGTATGGGGTGTTTTTCCTTCTAAAAACGTTCTAGCAACATTTTCCTGCGGCCTCATGGAGTGACTTCACTTTCACTTTTCACTTTCATGCATTGGAGAAGGAAATGGCAGCCCACTCCACTGTTCTTGCCTGGGGAATCCCGGGGACAGGGGAGCTTGGTGGGCTGCCGTCTATGGGGCTGCACAGAGTCTAACACGACGGAAGTGACACGACTGNTTCACTTTCACTTTTCACTTTCATGCATTGGAGAAGGAAATGGCAGCCCACTCCACTGTTCTTGCCTGGGGAATCCCGGGGACAGGGGAGCTTGGTGGGCTGCCGTCTATGGGGCTGCACAGAGTCTAACACGACGGAAGTGACACGACTGAAGTGACTTAGCAGCAGCAGCAGCAGCATGAGTGTCTCAGCAGTGGCTTGCTGCCCTCTAGTGGCCAGCAAGGAATCTCCCATTCTGGCTCTGCCTGGCTTCACTGTGACTTCAGTGAGGAGGGGGAATGGGGACTGGGGTTTGTGCTGAGTATGTGGGGGGCTCCTTGGGAACACTGGAGACTATCAGCCTCTCTACCCAATCCACTATTTACCCAGATAAGAAAAGTTTCTTGGTCCAGAACACATTATGAGGCAGCCATTAGGGCCAGACTTGAACTCATTGTTTCTATGATGTAAACAGTATTCTAAAGATAATGCTTTCTACTTTCTCTGATGAAAGAGATGGCAGGCAAGATGTGGTTGAAGCAGACCCTCGTGAATATGTCAGCAGGGAAATCAACTGGAAATAGTGTAAACCAAACAAGTTTGTAAACTCTAAAGAAGTACATGTATATACAGCATTATTTTAGGGAAAAAGATCAGTGATCACGTGGCCTCTGCAATAGATTCTTGGGCAAGATGTGCAACTTCTCCAAGCTTCAGCTGGCCCATCTGGAGATAACAATACATCCTGCACGTATGTGTGGCTGAGATCATATTAGTCAATGGTTGAAGGGCTTACTTTACCTTTCACTGTGTTTGACTGACACAGTATTAAAGATTTAATAAATTTAGCTATTATTTATAATGAGGCCCATGCGCCTTGTGCACAGTGAGGCCAAACAAAGTGAAATGTCAGAGTCTGGAGCAGAGAAAGATTCATTGTGGGCCATGATTCTCAGGTAGCTCAGTGGTAAAGAATCTGCCTGCCAATTTAGGAGACACAAGTTTGATCCTTGGGTCAGGATTATCCCATGGAGGAGGAAGTGTCAACCCACTCCAATATTCTTGTCTGGGAAATCCCATGGACAGAGTACCCTGGCGGGCTACAGTCCATGGGTCACAAAGAGTCCAACACGACTTACAAACTGAGCAGACATGCAAGGAGATAAGGTGGCTCATATCCGAAGAACCTCGCACTCCTGGAAGGGTTTCAAGGGAAGCACTTTTAAAAGCCAGATTGGGGGGCCTGGGGAATCGTGCACAATTCTCTGATGGTCTGATGAGGAAGCAACAGGGTAGTGTCACAGGGGTTAACTTTCTCAGTCCTTAGGCTCCAGGAGGCCTGGGACTTTGTGCTCACGGTCATCAAATAGTAATATCTTCTTTTTGGTGGGAAGTTTTTGCTTCTGCAAAGCAACTCAGAAAATGTGTATCAAATGCAATACTATTATCCAGGTACTTCAGAGAGGAGCTAAAGCAGAGTATGTTGGGGGAAGGCACCATAGGGTCCTGCTTGGTTACATTATTATTATTATTATTTTACTGTTTTATTGTGTTGATTATTCTTTAGGAGATACAGCCCCAGCTTCAGCTTTATGACAGAGTAGGAGAACCCTTCCATAAATAGAAACTCTACTTCCCAGTTTATAAGGGTGTTTCAAGTCAATGTTGATCCCACTTAGTTAAAGCAGCACTTAAAATTCCTCATAACACTCACCTCAAAGAGATGGAAGGCTCATTCTTCTAAGGGGAAAGGATGTACTTGAATGGCCACTTGATGTGAAGAAACTGTAGAAGCGATTGAAGTGAACTTTGAAGGCCTTGATAAAATGGACCTCAAAGCCCCCACAGGCTGAAAATTTTGAATCACCTGACTCTCTGACCTGCTTGTTGCCTGGAAATTCATGAGCAGAGGCCAACAGCAGAAGGGACCAAGGACACGTCTCCGCACAAGCTTGTGGCTGACCCCACCTCGCATTCTGGAGGGAAACTCCATTCTCTCCTCCTCAGTGGCGGGCACTCAGGTCCCTTTCAGTCACCCAGGGATGCTCCTGGAATGGCACACAGGCTGCCCATGACGGCACCCTCCCTTCCAGCACCATGCGCCAAGAATGTTATCCTAATGGAGGAGAGACAGGCATCAAGCTGAAGGAAATCAAAATAGTAAGACTCTGCAGGATGACTGAACAGAGATCTAAGGAAATGACTGACAATAAAACCTGGCAAGGATGATTTAGATACCGGTCTGATCTTTGCATGATATAAACATTATAACTTCTTATGTCTTGGCAGAAAATAATACAAACATCATCATCTAATTTGTCAGTTCCGTCTGACAGTCATAGCATTGATAGAATGCTGTGATTAGGGTACAGAGAGAGGAAACTATACAAGCTTGAATTGTGACATAGAATATACTCAATTCTTCTTTATGGAAGGATAGATGAACAAGTTGGTGAATTGACTGTACTACATAATGGACTATGAATTCCTAAGAAGGATCCAGCACTATAAGTCAACAAACATTTCGGTATGGGCAGTATTAAAGGAATTTCCCTGATGATGCAGTGGATATAAGAATTCGCCTGCCAGTGCAGGGGACATGGGTTCAATCCCTGGTCTGGGAAGATCCCACATGCTGGTGCAACTAAGCCCATGCACCGCCACTACCAAGTCTGTGTGCTGCAACTACTAAAGCCCGTGCACCTAAAGCCTGTGCTTCACAAGAGAAGCCACCATGATGCAACAAAGAGTAACCCCCTCTTGCTGCAGCTAGAGAAAAGCCCGTGCAAAGCAACCAAGATCCAGTGTAGCCAAAGTAAAATAAATAATTTTTAAAAGCTATTAGTGTCTGGACTTATAGGGAAAATCATAATATCAAAATAGCTCATGTTATTGAGCATTTACTGAACACCAGATGCTGTGCAGAGTACTTTTCACACATTTTCTCATTTTGTTCTTGAGACATACAGCAAATTTTCACATTTTACTGGGGTTCTTTAGAGAATTTCTTTCTTTGCCTTCATATGATTTACCACAATTCGTCATTATATATTATTTGGCTATTTGATGTCCAAACATTATAATTGATGTCCAACATTATAATTGCAGTGTAAGTGGAATCTTTTGAAATACGGCTGGGCCCATTTTTCTGGTTGTTGGTGTGGAGGAGGCAGCAATGGGCTTTGCCCCAAGTTTGACCCCCATTCAGGGTAGCAGTAGTCTGTGTTTCGCTGTCTGCAGACTGAGGAGTGTCTGCCNAATTGCAGTGTAAGTGGAATCTTTTGAAATACGGCTGGGCCCATTTTTCTGGTTGTTGGTGTGGAGGAGGCAGCAATGGGCTTTGCCCCAAGTTTGACCCCCATTCAGGGTAGCAGTAGTCTGTGTTTCGCTGTCTGCAGACTGAGGAGTGTCTGCCCCTCCTGGTTCCCAAGTGCTGCCTTTGCATACTGACTGCACTGCAACCCAGTGTTCTCTCCCTCCCCAACCTCTACCCTCACCCTCAAGAAGAAAAGAAGAGCTTCCCCTTCAGCAGCCATTCCTCTAATACATTGAAATCCAAGAACATCCCTGAAGGAGCTCATCAATATGAACACTTAAAAACTGCAGAAGCACTGTCGGAAGTGGGAACATGAAGGAAGCTGCCATGTTGCCAGAGGAAGAGGACCTCCATCAATGGATGACAGTTAACACTACGGATTTCTTTAGCCAGATCACAACTCAGCACTGAAACAAGCTGCAGATCCAAGATCTGAACATCACTGGGAAGATGGTACTAGTTTTGACAGCAGTCACGTGTCCTGCTCCAAAATATATTGACCATTTGATGCCTTGAGTTCAGGATGAACTTGACTGTGAAGCTCTTTTTCTTTCTAAGATTGGTGTCCCATTTCCCCAAAATCTTATATCTGTGGTAAAGACTCTTCCAAAGCATTTGTCCAGAGTTTACTGCCCACCTTTCTTACCAGCACTTTGATTCTGTGATGTAGCTGCCAGAAAAGGCCTGTCATAGCATGTCCTTTAAGCACTTTATTTGTTCAAGATTTCAATTTGATTGATAGAGGAGAGTTGGCACCACTTCAGGAATTCATTGAGGAGTTTAGATTAAAAGACAAGTTTCTTTAACACAGTTATCCTCTTGCTTCATGTACTGTTCGATTTGTCTTATTGCTAATCTGCCATAGACTTGTGTTGGAGGTTGTACACCCCCCCTCCCCAAATTATATGTTGCAGTCCTAACCCCAAGTACCTTATTTGGAAGTAGAGTCCTTGCAGATGTAATTAAGTTAAAATGAGGTCATTAGTTTGGACTCTAACCCAGTATGACTGGTGTCATATAAAGGGGAAATTTGGATATACAGACGTGTACAAAGGGAGAATATCCTGTGAACATGAAAACTTAGACACATCACCCGTTTCTTTAAGTCCAAGAAGGAAACCCTAACAAATCCTTCCCTCACAGCTCTCAGAAGAAACCAACTCTACCCATACCTTGATTTTGAACTTCTAGCCTTCAGAATTGAGAGACAATGCATTTCTGTTTTTCTAAGCCATCTGGCTTGTGGTACTTCGTGTTCTGGCAGCCCTAGCTAATACAACCAGTGATACAAACTTTGAAAAACCAAGGTACAGATACCCATTGTCTGTGTTAACTGATAAAATTATTCCAGTGGTAGGTTGGCTTCAAAGTAAGAATATAAGAGTGTAGTTAACTTTGATGTACTCGAAGACCTGTTATTTCATGAAGTCACACTTGTAATATATGATGACTAGCCTGTACTTTATTAGCTTAACATTGATTCTTTGCTGAAGAAATTGAATCTTTTTCCAATGACAATATAATGGATAGTGAGCATTTTAGCCAATAATTTATTGGTTTCCAAAAGTTTTGAAACCAAATTTCCTAACAGTACAATCACATCACCAGATAGGTTTTATTCTACTTCAATCTAAACAATAAAAATAGAATTTTTTACCATTTAGAACATATATATTACTTTGTATTTTATTTTCATGTTTGCATAGAAGTGCTTTTTATAGTTAAGAATCTACCTACTTACCTGTCTACCTATCTCACTATCTACCTACTTACCTGTCTACCTATCTCACTATCTACCTACTTACCTGTCTACCTATCTCACTATTCTTGCTATTTTAATAAGTAATTATATGACACATGTGGTATAGGAGCAGCTAAAGTTTTTCCTTAAATTCCTTTTTATTTTATAATCTTTGAGATTTTTATCAACATAAACGTATCTACATTGTTAGGAGGGCATATCAGTTTAGTTCAGTCTCTCAGTCATGTCCAACTCTTTGCGACCCCATGAATCACAGCACACCAGGCCTCCCTGTCATCCAGTGGACCACATTCTGTCAGCCCTCTCCACCATGACCCGCCTGCCTTGGGTTGCCCTGCAGGCATGTCTTGGTTTCAACATATTCATATTAGAAACACCATAAAGTAAGTTTATCTCTACTCAACACTGAACACTGGTTCTCCAGGTTTTCTGCTGAAATCCTAATGTCTGCCCCTCTTGCTGAAATCTCTGCTGTGCTGTGCTTAGTTGTTAAATCGTGTCTGACTCTGTGACTCTATGGACTGTAGCCCACCAGGCTCCTCTATCCATGGGGGTTCTCTAGGCAAGAGTACTGGAGTGGGCTGCCATGCCCTCTTCCAGGGGATCTTCCCAACCCAGGATTGAACCCAGGTTTCGTGCATTGCAGGCGGATTCTTCACCATCTGAGCCATCAGGGAAGCTTTAATCCATCCTATACTGATTCTATGTCAGGTCCTGTGTTAGGTTTTGAAGATTCAGTGATCACTGACAGGTTTCTTACTTCACAGTGCTTAAATCTGACAGGAGACAAGCATTGATCAAGCACACAAATAAGCAAAAGACCTACATGGTGTGATCAGAACTCTGAGGAAAGTAAGTAGAGAAATAAGAGAGGGAGAATTTATTTGGAGGAAGATATTTGAAGAATGGTGATCAGAGACTTCCTCATTATGGAGGGGACATTCGAGTCCAGTAAGTGAGACTGTAGCAGCCATGTATATTAGATGTTGGAAAACATTTAAGACAGAGAGATTAGCTCAAGTGGTCATCCTAAAATAAGACTAAGTGTGATATGTTTAAAAGCACCAAAGGTCAGTTTGGTTGGAATACAACACTGATCATACTTGGTGATGGAGTACATGTGGGGCATGAGAGAAACACAGACTCTACTTTTATTTCATCTGTCTATCTATCCATCCATCTGCCTGCTGATCTACATATGTGCTGTGCTGTGCTGTGCTTAATTGCTCAGTCATGTCTGACTCTTTGCAACCCCATGACTGTAGCCTGCCAGGCTCCTCTGTCCATGAGATTCTCCAGGCAAGAATACTGGAGTAGGTTGCCATGTCCTCCTCCAGGGAATCTTCCCAACCTAGGAATTGAACCCAGATCTCTCACNGACTGTAGCCTGCCAGGCTCCTCTGTCCATGAGATTCTCCAGGCAAGAATACTGGAGTAGGTTGCCATGTCCTCCTCCAGGGAATCTTCCCAACCTAGGAATTGAACCCAGATCTCTCACATTGCTGGCAGATTCTTTACCATCTGAGCCACCAGGGAAGTGATCTATCTATATATGTTTATGTAACATATACTTCTTATACTGTAGATATGTATTATCCCAATAGAAATATGCATATTTTATATCCTAAATATATAACATGTAATTTTAAATTTAAAATATATTTTATTATTACAAAGACAATACAATTTCACTGGGAAAGAATTAGAAAATAAGCACTTATAAAAAAGAAAATATGCAAAAATAAGGAAATTAAAGTGAAAGAGCCATAACCTCTCCACACACACACACAAAAAGAGCCACAATTACCATATTATTCTTTTAATCCTCTCCTTCCATATTTTGGGATAAAATAACAAAAAAATGATGCATACAAATTTTAATCTGATATATTCACTTAACAATATAGTGTGAATAGCTTCCATCTCAACTATTTATTATACATTACATTGTGAGGATAATTTATTTAACCCATCCTCCAACATTTAGCATGTAGATTACTTCTATTTTTTTTCACTATTAATAGTAACACTGAGATGAACACTCTTATAGAAAACTGCATAAATCTTTAATGATTTCCTTATGATACAATTCTAAAAGTGGAATGGCTTAGCCAAAAATCATACACACCTTTCAAGGCAAAGTGCTTACTTTTGCTGGAAGAAATGTGCATCAAAAGAAAAATAATTATCTCCACATTATTCAAATCTCCTTTCTGTTCTATTTTAATTCTAGATCTTCAAAATTCTGCTGTCTGCAGACTTAAATCCTTACATAGGACTTATTCCCCCGGGATGGTACTTAAGTACAAATTCACACAGACAGACTTTGATATTTCTTTTAATAATATGTATTGAATTCATCCTTCACATAAAGAAAAAAGAGTGGGAGTGAAGGTGTTTGTTTTCTTCTCTTTTACTTGAGGACCATATTTAAACTATGTGATAAATCCTAAATTAAGTTAGACTCCAGCAATTAGAAATGGGAAGAAATTTAGAATTTCCTTATTCTTGTTCTACCCTATTCAATGGAATTTGCCAGTGTCCCAGTTAAAATGTGGTGCTCAGAAATGAACATGACTTTGTTTTCCATGATCTGAATATTGTTAAATGTTGTTAAGAATTGTTAATTGTTAATGTCAATTAAATGTTGCCTACAGTGGAATCTTTGTCTACATCTTGCTTTCAAAAAATAAAGAAATTTTTATTTTTAATGGTTGGCCTTCTTTGTTTATTTTTGTTTTGTATTTATTTATTTATCTTCATTGGAGTATAATTGCTTTACAATGTTGTGTTGGTTTCTGCCATACAACACCATGAATTAGCTATATATATATGTACATATATTCCCTCCCTCTTGAACCTCCCTCTACCCCTCTAGGTCATCACCTAGCACCAAGCTGAGTTCCTTGTGCTACACGAGCTATTTTACACATGGTCGTGTGTATACGTCAATGCTACTCACTCAATTCATCCCACCCTCCCTCGTGTTTACAAGTCCATTCTCTACATCTGTGTCTCTGTTCCTGTCCTGTAAATAGGCTCATCAGTTCTATTTACTTTCACCTAAGGAGACCCAGCCAGGCCATCCTAAGGGAAATTGGTCCTGGGTGTTCACTGGAAGGACTGATGTTGAAACTGAAACTCCAGTATTTTGGCCACCTGATGCAAAGAGCTGACTCATTTGAAAAGACCCTGATGTGAAAGATTGAAGGCAGGAGGAGAAGGGGACGACAGAGGATGAGATGGTTAGATGGCATCACTGACTCAGTGTGCATGAGTTTGGGTAAACTCTGGGAGTTGGTGAGGGACAGGAAGGCCTGGTGTGCTGCAGTTCATGGGGTTGCAAACAGTCAGACACGACTGAGCAANAAGATTGAAGGCAGGAGGAGAAGGGGACGACAGAGGATGAGATGGTTAGATGGCATCACTGACTCAGTGTGCATGAGTTTGGGTAAACTCTGGGAGTTGGTGAGGGACAGGAAGGCCTGGTGTGCTGCAGTTCATGGGGTTGCAAACAGTCAGACACGACTGAGCAACTGAACTGAACTGAATAATTTCATCTCAAGATTTCCATCCTTGGGTCTGCAGTATACACACTCAAAGCTTACTGCCTATTAAGTATTTTGAAATATTTTGGTATTCTTTCTCTGGTTAATCTTTCATTTCTCTCTCCTTTTTTTTTTTTTTTTTCTTTCCCTTTTGAGCAGCTACTCACATGTCTTACTTGTGTGAAACATGTGTATTCAGGGCCATACTTTCTGGAAGGTTGAAACTGGGTAAGAAGAGAGTGGGCCACCCATTCACCAGATTTGTCTGACTCTTCTCTAGGACTTGCCCAAAGAAAGTCGCCCTTGTTCACCATGGATGAAGCAGCTCTACTCTCCACTTAAAAGTAGGGTACACACTGGCTTTTAAAACAAAATGCAGCATTTTGTTGGGACAAAATCATCCTAAAGTTTGTCATTTGGAACAAAGTTAATTGAGCTCCTTGGGCGTGGAGAAAGAATTTACATGTATTTACATGCTCAGTACTTTCAGTGGATTGAGAGTTCCTCAAGTCAGGGGTTCTAGTTTGTTGATTCTTCTTTCTGCAGCACTCTGAAAAGTGCCTGGAACAAAGGGTTACTAGAAATACCTGTTGACTGGGCAATTAATAAGTAAATTGATGGGTAGATTTCATGGCACAAATTATTTATAGTATTTACAGGGCATGAAGATCAGTTTTCAAATCTGCAATTTCAGATTAAATTAATGTACGTAAAAACTGTCTGACTCTGCTTTTCATACATAGTGAACCCTCTACACAATCCGCCTTTATTTTAAACAGCTTACTGTTAATTTTTTAAAGTGTAGCTAATGTATGATATTATATAATTTACAGATGTACAATATAGTAATTCATAATTTTTAAAGTTTATACTCTCTATATAGTTATAAAATACTGGCTGAATTCCCCATGTTGTATAATAGATTCTTGTAGCTTATTTAAAACAGTTGAAACGCACAAGCCTATGCTTACTTCTTTATGACTATTTAAATTTCCCTAAAAAAGTACTCATTGTAATACAAAATCAACATGTTCACAGTGGTTACCTTGTTACTTTTTAAATTTTTCATTTTTAAATTTATTCATAAAAGTATTCTAAAAATGTACAATTTTTCCTTTTTTATTTTTAATTATTTACTTTGGAATTCAAAAACATTTCCCCAAATAGTATTGGCTATAAACTACCTGACCTGCTAAGTGTTGAGTAATTCTGATATCTTATTTTTGAGTTGTAAGTTCTTTTGAGTAAACCAAGTAGTTCAGTTTAGTCGCTCAGTTGTGTCCAACTCTTTGCGACTCCATGAAATGCAGCATGCCAGGCCTCCCTCAGAGTCCACCCAAACCCATGTCCACTGAGTCAATGATGCCATCCAGCCATCTCATCCTCTGTCATTCCCTTTTCCTCCTGCCCTCAATCTTCTTTTCAAATGAGTCAGCTCCTCGCATCAGGTGGCCTAAGTATTGAAGTTTCAGCTTCAATATCAGTCTTTCCAATGAACACCCAGGACTGATCTCCTTTAGGATGGACTGCTTGGATCTCCTTGCAGTCATCCTGCCCCCAATCCCTCCCAGCGTCAGAGTCTTTTTCCAGTGAGTCAACTCTTTGCATGAGGTGGCCAAAGTATTGGAGTTTCAGCCTCAGCATCAGTCCTTCCAATGAACACCCAGGACTGATCTCCTTTAGGATGGACTGCTTGGATCTCCTTGCAGTCCAAGGGACTCTCAAGAGTCTTCTCCAACACCACAGTTCAAAAGCATCAATTCTTCGGCACTCAGCTTTCTTCACAGTCCAACTCTCACATCCATACATGACTGCTGGAAAAACCATAGCCTTGACTAGATGGACCTTTGTTGACAAAGTAACATCTCTGCTTTTCAATATGCTGTCTAGGTTGGTCATAACTTTCCTTTCAAAGAGTAAGTGTCTTTTAATTTCATGGCTGCAGTCACCATCTGCAGTGATTTTGGAGCCCAGAAAAATAAAGTCTGACACTGTTTCCCCATCTATATCCCATGAAGTGATGGTACCAGATGCTGGGTGTGTTTATATACACAGAAATTATATATATCAGAAATTATTAATATCTTTTACATCTTCTAAGGATAATCTTATAGATTTTTATTTCAAATGCCTCATTCAAATTAATTTTAACATATGAAGAGTTTGGTTAAGAAAAAAAATCACAAACAGAGGTCTCAAAGCTACTATTTTCATTCATGTTATAGTATGGGAGTCCACAAGCTTTATCCCAATAAAGATAAATTAAGGAAGACCACAATAAAAGTCATGAGGATATCCAAAAGTATAGCACAGCTAAGTTATGGCATGCTATCTATTCTTTAAGGATTGAGCCCTCACAGGAGTTCTGTTCTTTTTAACTGTTTTAGTATCCATATTCAACATACTTTATTTCAGTTAACAAAAAGGACCTTCCCCTTAAATAAGAAAGCACCTGTTTTTCATTTGGATCCTAGGACTTACTCCAGCTAACTGTTTAGAATATATTGAGGCAGAACAAGTCTACTGGAAGATTTGCAAAACAAAAGAAGCTTTAAATTCCCCTACATTCTGTATTCAGAGCCATGATTTTCTTAGTCCCTCACTGACCTCCTTGATGGCTTTGATGAAGGTTAGATTTGATAGTAATTTTTGTTATTTATTTTTATTATCCCACTAGGCTATAA
This sequence comes from Oreotragus oreotragus, assembly GCA_006410675.1. NCBI lineage: Eukaryota > Metazoa > Chordata > Mammalia > Artiodactyla > Bovidae > Oreotragus > Oreotragus oreotragus. Next base: position 250,163 of record SJYX01020147.1, read on the forward strand.
AGAAAATTGAGGTTTAGAAAATTCCATTTTATTAACTCAATTTTAATAAATTCTTAAATACATACAGCACTTGAAAGAATTTTCATCTAATTTATATCATCATTTGTTGAGTGAAACGGTGGCTGTCACTTGTGAAAAAAGAGAAAAGCCCTCAGTGAAACTAACTCATGATTGCCTGTCAGCCATTTTGTAGGGGTATCTAGATAATGCCTAGAACGTTACTGCCTCTCAACTTTAAATTAAACCTTGTCGCCTTTATTTTCTTTTTCCAGAAGAAATTAACTTCTATTTTTCAACTATAGTCACATTTTCATCTTCGTTTCTAGTATTTTTGTTATTCTCAAACACAGGGGGTCCTCACTTTTCTACATGTATTTTCAGCACTAGAAATCCTCTCTTTCCTCATGACTAAGCTTCAAACCAAACATCATCAGATCCCAAAGATGCATTTCTTGTTAACCACAAACCAAAAGCTTGTAATTTGAGACTCGTGCTGTCCTTTATTATTTTTAATAAGCAAAATTATCACCAGGTACACCAAAATCCTGATACTAACATTATTTGTTTGCATTCAAGGCCAGGGAGCCGAGGGTGGGAAGAAAGCTGAAAGTGGAGAGAATGGGAGAAGATGACACCCTCCTGACATGGCTTAGAAGCTAAACTTTGAGGAGTTGGAAGAAATTTGACTTCTGTTTCACTTTCCTGGTATCTCTCTGTACCCTAAGCCAGAATGTCTTATTCCATAACCCATAATCCCCTGCCCACTCCAAATCACAAGGCCTCTATTCTCAGTATCTGTGATCTTTGCTCCTTGTACCTAATCCCACTCATAGGATGGAGAGAGCTTGCTACATTGTGTAGTCAATCTGTGGCACTTTTATAGCCTTCAAAAACCACCTCCCCTGCCCCTCCAATATCTTCTTTTGTCTTTAGCTGGAAAGTGAAAGTGTTAGTCCCTCATCCCACTCATAGGATGGAGAGAGCTTGCTACATTGTGTAGTCAATCTGTGGCACTTTTATAGCCTTCAAAAACCACCTCCCCTGCCCCTCCAATATCTTCTTTTGTCTTTAGCTGGAAAGTGAAAGTGTTAGTCCCTCATCCCACTCATAGGATGGAGAGAGCTTGCTACATTGTGTAGTCAATCTGTGGCACTTTTATAGCCTTCAAAAACCACCTCCCCTGCCCCTCCAATATCTTCTTTTGTCTTTAGCTGGAAAGTGAAAGTGTTAGTCCCTCATCCCACTCATAGGATGGAGAGAGCTTGCTACATTGTGTAGTCAATCTGTGGCACTTTTATAGCCTTCAAAAACCACCTCCCCTGCCCCTCCAATATCTTCTTTTGTCTTTAGCTGGAAAGTGAAAGTGTTAGTCCCTCATCCCACTCATAGGATGGAGAGAGCTTGCTACATTGTGTAGTCAATCTGTGGCACTTTTATAGCCTTCAAAAACCACCTCCCCTGCCCCTCCAATATCTTCTTTTGTCTTTAGCTGGAAAGTGAAAGTGTTAGTCCCTCATCCCACTCATAGGATGGAGAGAGCTTGCTACATTGTGTAGTCAATCTGTGGCACTTTTATAGCCTTCAAAAACCACCTCCCCTGCCCCTCCAATATCTTCTTTTGTCTTTAGCTGGAAAGTGAAAGTGTTAGTCCCTCATCCCACTCATAGGATGGAGAGAGCTTGCTACATTGTGTAGTCAATCTGTGGCACTTTTATAGCCTTCAAAAACCACCTCCCCTGCCCCTCCAATATCTTCTTTTGTCTTTAGCTGGAAAGTGAAAGGGTTAGTCCCTCAGTCTTGTTGACTCTTTGGGACTCCAGAAACTGTAACCCCCCAGGCTCCTCTGTCCGTGGAATTCTCCAGGCAAGAATACTGGAGTGGGTTGTCATTCCTTTCTCCAGGGGGATCTTCCCGACCCAGGGATTGAACCCAGGTCTGCTACATTCTCCTACAGGCAGATTCTTTACCATCTGAGCCACCACAGGGAAGCCCTCGTCTTTAGCTGGAGATGGATTTAAATGGTGGCTTGGATCATTTCAGGAAGTTTTTCTGTTCTCCTGGGTCTCTCCCAAGTATACAGGAGGTATTAACATTATTAAATTTCTGTTTTTCTCCTGTTACTATGTCTTTTGTTAGGGAGGTTCTCAGCCAAGAACCTATAAGGGTAGAGGGAAATTTGTGCCCTGTATCACTTACATTTGAGAAACCTTGTCTTGGAACCATTAACTTTTGGATCCTCTTTTCATACTACCTTGGGTCAGCGAAATATATGGATCTGGGGCATTCATCTTCTCATCACAAAGGGTCAACCAGGAGAAAAAAGTCAAATGAGTACCCGATGCTGGTTCTGAAGTCGTCAAGTTTCTGGATCAAGGCCAATAGCTACCTACCTTCACATTTTTTTGTTATTGGAAAAAATAAACTTCATCTTTGTTTAAGTCACTGTAAGACAAGTTTTATACTGCTTGCAACTTGGAGTCCGGATAGACTTGCCTTACCCCAGGAGAGCCACAGAGAAAGCAATTACAGCGCAGTTATGGACCTGGCGCCAGTCACACATGACTGTCACCTTTGGGTGCACATGAAGCTTTGGATTCCTACCTGCTCTTGTGCTTGTGTCCTTGAACTTTGGATCTGTGTCTGCTGCTGCTGCTACGTCACTCCAGTCGTGTCCGACTCTGTGTGACCCCATAGACGGCAGCCCACCAGGCTCCCCCGTCCCTGGGATTCTCCAGGCAAGAACACTGGAGTGGGCTGCCATTTCCTTCTCCAATGCATGAAAGAGAAAAGTGAAAGTGAAGTCGCTCAGTCTGTCCGACTGTTAGCGACCCCATGGACTGCAGCCCACCAGGCTACTCCATCCATTGGATTTTCCAGGCAAGAGTACTGGGGTGGGGTGCCGTTGCCTTCCCCAGATCTGTGTCTGCAGGGTGGTAAACATGTTTCTAGATGCCAGTTATGATTGCTCCTGTCTCCTGTTTTAACCAGACTTGGGGGTGTTCAGGGTCCCTCCTCCACTTTTGTAGTCAGAAAAGTGTAGATTCTGTGGTACCCAGAGCCACAGGTTGAGAAAAAACCTTAAAGACAGTTTTCTGGTTTCCAGATAAGTAAACTGAGGATTGTGGCAAGGCTAATTGGAGTGTGCTGCTCTGCAGTGCCCTGCTTATATCTCATCCTTCCTTTCCTGGCAGAAAGTGATTCCTATTCAGTGTTGTCTAAAAGGCCCCTTGTAGGCTTGCACCAACCCATGGTTGTAGGGAGCTCTGATGCCGTGTGGGATTGTCATACTCCTTATCATTGCAAGTGACCCGTTGGGAGGCAGAATGATGAGAATCAGTCAATTAGGTGAGAGCAGGTGGATTGACAATGCAGTCATGTGGAAAACCATTTAATTTCACATGCTGCCAACTTCAGATAAGAAGCATATGCATGATGATCACCTAAGATAGGAGTAGCACTTAATATTTTTCCTTCATATTACCACTGAGTGGTGATTACCTTTGTCATATTAGTAAGAAAGCATGCAATAAAATATTACTGAGCTATTAGATGAGATTGTCTTATAAGGGTTTTAAAATTTAATAGTTTATCAATTATGTTATTTCACTTCAGCTTCAAATATTAAATAAAATGATAATAGATTTGTGATCACTGGATTAATAGAAAAATTACTGAAGTACTGAGAGGAAAAAAGAGAGGGAAAAGACAGGATGAGATGGTTAGATAACATCACCGACTCAATGGACGTGAATCTAAACAAGCTCTGGGAGATAGTGGACCCAGGGAAGCCTGGCGTGCTGCAGTCCATGGGGTCGCAGAGTTGGACATGACTTGGCAACTGAGCAAGAACAAGAACTGAGAGAAAATGATTTCCCACAAAATAAATTTTTATTTAGCTAATTGAATAATTTCCCATGTTATACTAAGAGGAAAAGAGATGGAAAGTAAGTTTGAGGTTTTTAATACAAGCACCTCAGAAGATGACTTCCTATATGCAGGATGCTTGGGGCTGGTGTATGGGGATGATCTGGAGGGAAGATGTGGGATGCAGCCAAAGATGGAGAAGCTCTATACAGTTAGCAAAAATAAGACCGGGAGCTGACTGTGGCTCAGATAATGAACTCCTTATTACCAAATTCAGACTGAAATTGAAGAAAGTGGAGAAAACCATTAGACCATTCAAATATGACCTAAATCAAATCCCTTATGACTATACAGTGGAAGTGACAAATAGGTTTAACGTACTAGATCTGATAGACAGATTCCCTGATGAACTATGGACGGAGGTTCATGACATTGTGCAGGAGACAGAAATCAAGACCATCCCCAAGAAAAAGAAATGCAAAAAAGCAAAATGGCTGTCTGAGAAGGCCTTACAAATAGTTGTGAAAAAAAGAGAAGTGAAAAGCAAAGGAGAAAAAGAAAGATATAAACATCTGACTGCAGAGTTCCAAAGAATAGCAAGAAAAGACAAGAAAGCCTTCCTCAATGATAAATACAAAGAAATAGAGGAAAACAACAGAATGGGAAAGACTAGAGATCTCTTCAAGAAAATTAGAGATACCAAGGGAACATTTCATGCAAAGATAGGCTCAATAAAACCATGTAGACACAGTTTCTATTATTTTTTTTTCCTCAAAATTTCAGATCATATTCAAGATGAGAGTGAAAACAAATAATGCAGTTTGCTTTTGAAATTATTTGTATATACTACTGACAACATTTTGATAATTCCATCTTTTCTTAGGTAAAAGTTTTTATTCAGTTCAAAGAGATACCCTCTGCACTGCAGAAAGGTTTAATTTTGTTTGGGCGGGTCCTTCTGCCCACTCTGATTTTTTTTTCATAGGCAAGAACTTAGTCTCTTATAAATTTACAACAATCAATCAACCTTTCCCATCCTTCTCAGTTTATGTGAAGTGCCCCCAAATAAGTCTCTGCTTGGTGTGGACTGTGATTAGCCTTTTCTTGGGGATCTTTGTTTTCAGCCAGATCTCTGCTTCCCAGCTGTGAAAGCTTACCTGGCTTGCTATTTCAAACTCAGTGCATTTCACTACAACATCCTTTATAAAATTATGGATTAGATTATGTGCCATCTTATTCTTTATTGACATTTCCAGAGTTCTATAGCCCAAAGATGAAGGATGCAAAAGGGCATATGGCATCACTGCTTGGAGTTGCAGATGCAACTTGATTAATTATGTTGATAAGTGTGGCTAAGATTTGAAGTTTGACCTTCTAGCTTTTCCGTATCTAACACAAGATGATAGGTTTACAGTTTAGTCATAGCATGCTCACCAAGAATGCTCACAATTCTAAATTCTGCTGTATGGTTTTAGTAAATGAACTCATAACTTTTTTAAAAGTCTGGATCGAATATGTGCATGTGTGTTAAGTCACTAAGTCATGTCTGACTCTTTGAGACCTGATAGACTGTAGCCTGCCCGGCTCCTCTGTCCATGGAATTCTCCAGGCAAGAATACTGGAGTGAGTTGCCATCTCCAGCTCCAGGGGATCTTCCTGACCAAGAATTGAATCTTCATCTCCTGCACTGCAGATGGATTCTTTACCACTGAGCCACCTTGGAAGCCCAGGCACAAATATAGTTGCTATAAAGTCATGATGTATGTGAAGAGAAATAGACATATTTCTACCTGGTCTCCTCCATGCCCCAAATTCATTTTATAGGCAAAACTTTTCTGCATTTGGAATGATCCCTGTGCAGTGAAGGATGGTGAGATATGTAACATAGCATAGCATAAATGCCAGACAATCATAGTTTGTGTGGAACACTGAGGAACAGAAGACAAGCTCCCAGAAACACAGCACCTAAGGACAAGACAAAGGCAATGAAGATCCTGAACAAAAGAGATGGGGAACAGCCTGCTCGGAAGGTAGGGATGGTGCCCAGGAAGCTCCAAATCCAGAGTGAGAGAGCAAATGAGGAAGGACCCAAAGCATGGGATTAGATTAGCTTAAAGGTGTGAGAGAAAGACCCTGGCAAGGAGAATGGTTGAGCACTGCGTGTTCTGTGTCACACTTCAGGAGCACCAGCATTGCTTCTGGTCAGTATGGATGACTAAGCCCTTGCTTCCTTATCTACCTTGCTCCTCCAGGTTCATCCCATTGACACTGTGGATGTGGCAGGTACGGCCCCTCACTTAGACTTGGCTGTTGTTCGGTCTCAGTTGCATCTGACTCTCTGCGACCCCATGGACTGCAGCACGCCAGGTTTCTCTGTCTTTCATTGTCTTCCAGAGTTTGCTCAAACTCATGTCCATCGAGTCAGTGATTCCATCCAACCATCTTATCTTCTATAGTCCCTGTCTTCCACCTTCAATCTTTCCCACCATCAGGGTCTTTTCCAATGAGTCAGCTCTTTGCATCAAGTGGCCAAAGTATTGGAGCTTCAGCTTCAGCATCAGTTCTTCTAATGAATATCCAGGGTTGATTTCCTTTAGGCTTGACTAGTTTGATCTCCACAGACTTGGCTACAACCACAAAGTCACAACTTTCTTAGGTGAAATGATCACGTTTCCAGATGTGAATCTAAAGCAGCCTTTCATTAAAATGATGTTTCATTGCAACTCTGGGGTCTGAGGAAATTTTCCAGTGTTCTTGTCACAAAGATAACAATTTGACAAACATTTTTCTGTTCCCATCGAAAGAGTTATATGTTACAGGGAAAGTTTTTGTCTTCCAAAATCTCCTAGAGTGAAAGATTCCCATTTTCCTGTTTATACAGGGAGGGGGAAGACAATTGTATCCCCAGTTCCCCCATTCCCATAACATTGCTGGAGTTAAATGTACAGAGGCGCCATGATAACCTATTCAGTTTCTTCTGCCTCTGCCTTTGGTGCCAGTAACTACCAATCCCAATCCCTGAGAAATACCCTGTCATTACATCTATTCCAAACCTCAAGATACCTGGAGTGGCAGTGGGGAGGCGGGGGAGGGATGGAAATTGAAGAGTTGAGCATTCATTTTGGTTGCTAACCTTTGAAAATACAGCATCTCATATTTTCTATACAGAGCTCTCATACCCAAAATCAAACTAAAAACCCACTGAAGGAAAGACAAGCCTGCACAGTGTAGGCACAGCACAGGAAATCAATATATACTTCTGGAATACAAATTTAAGTGAATTCACCATTTCTAGGGGCTTCCCTAGTCCCTCAGTAGTAAAGAATCCACCTGCCAATGCAGCAGACCTGTGTTGATCCCTGGTCCAAGAAGATCCCACATGCTAAGGAGCAACTAAGCCAGCGAGCCCACCAGGCTCCTCTGTCCATGGGATTCTCTAAGCAAGAATACTGGAGTGGGTTGCCATTTCCTTCTTCAGGAGATTTTCTCGATCCAGGGATCAGTCCTGGGACTCCAGCATTGCAGGTGGATTCTTTACCATCTGAGCCACCAGGGAAGCCCAAAAGGTCCTAGTAAATAACCTTTGATCAAGTGGCCACCAGGCACAAAGTCATGTGTGTAATACTCTTGTGATAAACTTCAACATTTGAACCTAGAGCAAAATGATAGCCCCAAATTAACTTAAAATTGAGATACTCTATTTTTAAATAATAACACAAGATCATACCATGAAGAATTTGAATATGCTTGAATCTGAATAATTGTTTTTATCACAGTGAGCATGCAAATGTCTACAAGATGAATACTCTTAAAATGAGGGCCAGATGATAGCTTCAATTACATTGTTCCAAATTTCTTTTTACTTGTAATATCTTGGAACAGAACCTTGAGAAAGAGTGAAAGAGTCCTGTATTTGGTAATACCTTAACACATTTATTTGTATCTCAAGGGGCTTCCCTGGTGGCTCAGAGAGTAAAGAATCAGCCTGCAATGCAGGAGACCCAGGTTCAATCCCTGGGTTGGGAAGAATCCCTGGAGAAGTGAATGACAACCCAGTCAGTATTCTTGCCTGGAGAATTCCATGGACAGAGAAGCCTGGTGGACTGCAGTCCATGGAGTCCCAAAGAGTTGGACAGGATTGAGCAACTGACACTTTCAAGGGACCTAGTGACTACTCAAGTGTTAATAATTCTAAACAGCAATACATGATTTACTTAGCTTTCATACTTGTAAACTGGGAAAGGGAAGAGAAACAGAAAATATGGGCTCATTTTAATATTAATTGTTGACTCTTTTAGTAAAAGTTACATATGGCTAGAAATTAAACGTGTGATATAAGAACAATGAAAAAAGATCTACAACTCATTCCACTTAATCATCACTAATGGAACAAATAATTGTAACTTTTATTTCATAAAACCACTGCTTCACACTCTTTCACTCCCTTTTGTCCTCTTCCACATTTCTTTCATCCACCACTTTGTCCCCTGATTTTTTGTTTCCCAGCTGAACTCTCAGAGAGCCAGGTTTATGTACAGCCAGGCAGCTCCAAGCCTTCTGAGCCTGTTTAACTTCAATGGGATCTGGTCTTTTAACTCCCTTTTGTCCTTGACTCCATTTTCAATCCCTGCTGTTAATTAGCTTAATGCTTGGGACTTGCCAGATTAATACTTTTACCATCTTCTCAGATGGAATTGTGATTAATTTCGGTAGATTGTAAAGTAGATTATCACCATCTTTATTTCCTCTCCCCTGAACATTCAGTTAGTTAGGCCATAAAGCTTCTGAAGGATATGTTTGCCATTTCTTTTCTCTTTTGTTTTTGGCCTCTTGAGCACTTAATACAGTATTTGGTAGGACCTTAATAAATGCTTGTTGAATAGTCAGATAAGGTCCCTAATCCATCCCTTCTTTTCCCTGACTTCCTCTTAGTCCTCAGTAAGTTTTGGAGAAAAATATGACTAAGACATGCTCAGAATATGTGAGGGAGTTTAAATAGGGATGCTCTAGCATTTCTGCAGTTTGTCACCATATTTTAGTGGCTATAATTCCAGGACTAATGATATTCCCTTAGAGATCTGGACAGTACACTTTCTTCTTGCCATTTCCCATGCTCTCCTTGTGAATCCCCATCCATCCTATGTCCCAGGGCCAGGACTGATTAACTTGTGTAGTTTTATTTGGGTCAGTTTTGCAAATGGTAAGGAATTTGTTGCTTCAGTGGTCTGGACAAATCTATCCAGATGGTTTCATGCGCACATTCAAATCTGGGCCCAAGTAATCATTAGAAAAGATTGGCAAGGAAGGAGGCAAGCATGGGAGAAATGGAATGCACTGAAAATTTTCATTTCTCCCTGTATAAATACATTTCATAAATATATTTTCTAAAATCTCTCTTGAGACTTCTCTTTTTACTGGATTCCGTAGAACTGTGATGTTTAATTTCTAACAATTGGAAATTTTCCTAATGTTCTGTTAATGATTTATATTTTAATTTCATTACAATCAGATTTCTGTTGTTTTCAATTTGTTAATGTTTTATTACCTATCTTTTTGGTTTCCTTGTGTGCTTGAAAAGAATGGGTATCTATTGTTGTTGGGTAGAATGTTCTATAACTGTAAGGTGGATCCCATTGGCTGATGTTGTTCAGTTCTTTTATATACTTGGTGATTTTCTTATCTAGTGTTCCATCAGTTACCGAAAAGAGGTGTCGAAATTGTCAACCGTGATTGTGGATTTGTCTGTTTCTCTTTTAGACATGTAAGTTTTGCTGTTACTTTTTTTGCAGCTCTGTTTTTTGGGGTATACATATATGTAGGATTGCTGTATCCCCTGGTAGGCTAATGTTTTTATCATTATATAGTGTCCCACTTTGTCCCTGGTGATTTTTTTTTCCTGTGAAGTCTCCTTTATCTGGTATTTGTATGGTTACTTCTGGTTTCTTTTGCTATATCATTTTGCATCCTTTTATTTTTACTTTTATTTTACTTACATCATTATATTTGAAGTGAATTTCTTGTAGACAGCCTGTATTTGGGTTTGGAAGGTATTAACTATTCTTTGCTCATACTGTTCCTGATCTCTCAAACTCCTTTTTTTTAAGACTGCATTTTATGTATTTTCTTTTTCCGTGCTGGGTCTTAGTTGCTGCACAGGCTTTTCTCTAGCTGCAGAGAGCGGGAGCTACTCTCTATTTGCGGTGCTTGGGCTTCTCACTGTGGTTCTCTTATTGTGGAGCGTGGGATCTAGGGCCTGCAGGCTTCAGTAAGTGAGGCATGTGGGCTCAGTGGTTGTGGTTCCTGGGCTTTAGAGCACAGGTTTAGTAGTTGTGGTGCACGGGCTTAGTTGCTCCACAGCCTGTGGGGTCTTCCCAGATCAAGAACTGAACCTGTGTCCCCTGCATTGGCAGGTAGATTCTTTACCACTCAGCTACCAGGGCAGGGAAGCCCCTCCTGTTTTCTCATTTACTTTATTTGTACTTATGGTATAACAGTTATCTCACTTTATCTTATGCATATATTTGAATGAGATTTTAGGAGGAGACTCTTAAATGTTTGATTCCCCCATATGGAACACAGCTCATTTTAGTGACTTAGGTATAGAACTATTTTTAAATTCCCTGTGTTCTATTACCTGGTTTTCTTTACTTGAAGTACAGTTGAGTAACAATGTTGTGGTAGTTTCTGTTGTATGGTGGTGTGTGGGGGTATGTGACTGAATTACTTTGCCATACAGCAGGAACTACCACAACATTGTAAATATATATATATTTATATTATATATATTCTTTTTCATATTTGTGTCCATTATGGTTTATCACAAGATATTGAGCTACTCAGTAGGACGATATTGTTTGTCTCTATTACCCATTAATGGTAAACTTAAAGTGTAAGATCCAAGAAAGAGATGAGACTTTAAATTTTGGAAAATCTCATCCTTTACTTTTGGAAGGCATATTGATATTTAGTTGCTACACACAAAAATCCTTAGGTAAAAGATTGAAAACTTTATTTTTAATTCCATCAAAGGGAAATATTGTATCAGAGAGTCATAGTCTTGAATTTTGCAACCTGGGAAATTTAAATTTAAGGAAATACAAACTAGAGTGAGACATGAGAACTTCTTGGGTAAATTAATGTAAGACTGTTAGAGGATGAAGAACTGTGGTGAAGGAAGGGAGTAGGTGGGAGGAAGCAAGAGAAAACTTTCATTGCCGTTTCATACCCATCCTCTGCCACAAATCAAATATTCTTATTCTCTAATTTAATGTCAATCTAACATTGACCCTCATATACATTATATATATGTCAATTTTTATTGGAGTATAGTTGATTTACAATGCTGTGTTAATATCAGGTGTACAACCAGCATATATTAATAATAGAAAAATATTTAAAGGATTAATAGCAAAATAAAAAAGGATTTCTGCTGGCTCATAAAATAATAGCCTCGTTGATAAGAACTAGTCATTTTCNATATGTCAATTTTTATTGGAGTATAGTTGATTTACAATGCTGTGTTAATATCAGGTGTACAACCAGCATATATTAATAATAGAAAAATATTTAAAGGATTAATAGCAAAATAAAAAAGGATTTCTGCTGGCTCATAAAATAATAGCCTCGTTGATAAGAACTAGTCATTTTCTCAGGGAACTCAGCTCGGTGCTCTGTGATGACCTAGAGGGATGGAATGGCAGTTGGGAGGCTCAAGAGGGAGGAGATCTATATATACATATAGGTGAATCACTATGTTATACAGCAGAAACTAACCCTGTACAGCAATTATACTCCAATTAAAAAAAAAGAAAGAAACATAGTGTTAGTACAAAAAACAATTTCCCAGAAATGTTTCAGTAACATGTAGACTGTGGTTGCATCAGGGAACATTTTAGTTATCTATAGACTGGTTACAACAGGGAACACTTTGCTTTTAGTTCAAGGATTACAAACTCCACTGCCCACCTGGGTCAGGGAGGTCATTTAAATATGTAAAATGGGTCAAAGGTTTATCAAGGAATGATAAGGACTGTGGTAGAGTAGCAAACACATGCCCTATACAAAGGCATTCAATTTAAAACATTTAAAAAATACTATAAAGGACATGCAAAACATGTCTCCTGGCCAAGCCACCTTGGTGTGACCTCCAGTTTAATTACTTAGCCATTTTGATGGAAAAGAAAGCTAGTCTGTCTTTATCACATTCAGATGGCCCTTACCTCACATGTAACTGTCACATTCTGGAGTCATGAGTAAGCTCTGCAGATGGAATCATCCTATGGGGAGATTTTACAGAACCCAGTGACTATAAGACATGATGCTGTGCCTCAGGGATTTCCGACCCCTAAAATCTTAAAATCAATAGATTAAAAAAAAAAAAAAGAGTTCAAAAAAGGTCTAAATAAATGGTCATTTTTGCTTTAAAACTTATTTTGTATATGAACATGTATAACCTTTCTTTCCAATTAAGGATAGCATCACTAATTCAATATATATTTTACTCTAGATCAAGGGCCAGCAAAATCTTCCTGTAAAGGTTCAGCAGGCTACATGATCTCTGTCACAAATACTAAAGTTGCTCACTGCAGTGCAAAAGTAGCCATCGACATTACGTAAAAAATTTGTGTGACTGTGTCCCAATAAAACTTATTTATGGACTTTGTGATATTTTCAATGAAAAATTGAGGTCCTAGTTTGTTTGTTTGTTTGTTTGTTTTTCAGTAAGTGGGTAAAACCATTAATACTTACCCATGTCTTTAATGCTCAGCCAAAATTAAGTCAATATGAATCTTGTTTCTGAACTCTAAATTGAGCTCCATTTACTATCAAAACCCCACAGAATATTTTCCAGTTGTTATGGAAAAAAAGCAATATCATTTCTCAGAGCCAGCCAGCTGACATACAATGACCAGGCAGTGGGAGTGTCTGCCCACATGGGAAGGCTTATGACTTTCACTGTCTTGTTATGCACTGTGATAATAAAGTGGAGACAGAGTTTAGTTAGGTTTTTCTTTAATATTTAAAATATTTATTTGGCTCCACCAAATAAATTGCATGTGGGATCTTTTTTTTTTCTTTTGAGATTATCTGTAGTCAGTGAACCCTATTATTGGCTGTACTCCTGGTCTGGCCCTCTGAGTGTAGGGGCATGACCACTCCCACTGGGCCACCCTTGGAATGCCACATGGGGTCAGCCTCTGTGATGTTTGCCCATGTGGTATCATTGGAAGGTTGTAGGAAAGCCTCAGACAAGCCTATCATAGAATACCTCAAATTCTCCCATTCATAACAGAAATAGTAATGATAGAAATGCATAAGAATTACCATGCATTGACTTGTCTACCATGTGCCAGAGATTATGTGTTAAGTGCTTTATTTATACTTGAGAGATGAGGAAATGGGGTTTCTGAGAGGTGAAATAACTTGTCCAAAGCCACTGAAGAAATAATGGGGTGAGGATTCGGGACTGGATGTAGGGAACAAGTAGGGTGAAGAAGGCTGTGTGGGAAACTTCAGGAAAAAGGATGTTTAAAGTTGTGAGAAGAAAAAAAAGTAAAGTCGTGAGAAGAGAGAGTTGTATGAGGACAATAGGAAAGGATAGGGTTGAAATGAAAGGGTGTGTCACAAGTTTCCCATGGCTGCTTTTGTTCCCCTATGTGTCCTTTCTCCTCAACTTGAGCTGTTTATTGACAGCTGATGGTGTACAGGGGCTTCTCCGGTGGATCTAGTGGTAAAGAACCCGCCTACCAATGCAGGTGATGTAAGAGACAAGGGTTCAATCCCTGGGTCGGGAAGATCCACTGGAGGAGGAGATGGCAACCCACTCCAGTATTCTTGCCTAGAGAATCCCATGGATGGGGGGAGCCTGGTGGGTTATGGTCCATGGGGTCGCACAGAGTTGTACATAACTAAAGTGACTGAGTTTTCACACACAGTGTGCAGAGTGCTTCCAGATTGCTGCTGTCACAGGAGCCAGGATTTTCTATGTTAGCTGAGCCTGTGGAAACCTGCACTTGTGCAGTGTGTCAGCTCTGCTGCAGCAAAGACGATGAACCATATGACCAAAGGAATATGCAATCGTCAAATAAAATTGCTCGAAAAGAAAAGTTATACCATACACACTCATGAAGAATCTTAAATAATTATCCAAACCTTCTTCCCAGCATTTGGACACAATATTAAAAAAATAAACAGTGGAACAATGTTCACAAACATCACCATATTGTAGTACAATTAATTACCATAGTTTGATTGTTAAATATTGAGCCGGCCAAAAAGGTTGATTTTTTCCATACCATCTTAAAGAAAAACCCAAATGAAGTTTTTGGCCAATCCAGAAGATCACCTTTTCTAACCTCTAAAAAATATAACACTTTGGAAAGTGAGGTGATTGCATAAGACGTTAAGGTACTTTTGTTCTCCTAGAAAGATTTCAGCATTTAACAGACTCAGGGCCTTCCTGGTTCAAAAGTTGTTGTTCACTCAGTCACTCATGTCTGACTCTCATGCCCCATGGACTGCAGCCTGCCAGGCTTCCCTGTCCTTCACCATCTCCTAGAGTTTGCTTAAACTCATATCCATTAAGTCAGTGATGCCATCCAACCATCTCATCCTCTGTCATCCCCTTCTCCTTCTGCCCTTTGTCTTTCCCAGCATCAGGGTCTTTTCCAGTGAGTTGGCTTTTTTTCATCTGGTGGCCAAAGTACTGGAGCTTCAGCTTCAGCATCAGTCCTCAGAAGAGATGTGTCTTATTTTGGCAATCCAGATCTTTTTCCAACGACTTGGTAAACATTTTAAGTATGGTCAAAGCTGTCATGTAGTAAAAGACCTCAAGTAAGATGAATATTAAAAACACCTATAGTGAGAAAAAAACGATTTAAGAAAAATAAGATGAAAAGCATATCTACAGTTGATAAAAAGGGAAGGGAACAACAGAAGTTATCATTGCATTCACTGAAAATGAAAGTAAATGTAAAACGGATAGAAAGTTTTAGAGTTAGGAGACTAAAAGTGGTCCTCCAACTTCAGCGTGCATCTCTGTCACCCAGAGGGGTTGTTAAAACACAGATCACAATCCTCACCCTTAAAGTCTCTGATTCAGAAGGTCTAAGGTGAGGCCTGATAATCTGCATTTTTAGCAAGCTTCCAGGTCATGCTGATGATGCAGGTCTAGGGACCAACCTTTAAAACTATTGGACCTGGACTTCCCTGGTGGTCCAGTGGTTAAAACTCTGCACTTCCA
This sequence comes from Oreotragus oreotragus, assembly GCA_006410675.1. Classification (NCBI taxonomy): domain Eukaryota; kingdom Metazoa; phylum Chordata; class Mammalia; order Artiodactyla; family Bovidae; genus Oreotragus; species Oreotragus oreotragus. Next base: position 265,269 of record SJYX01020147.1, read on the forward strand.
GTGAAGGGGGCATGGGTTCGATCCCTGGTCTGGGGACTANAGGTCTAAGGTGAGGCCTGATAATCTGCATTTTTAGCAAGCTTCCAGGTCATGCTGATGATGCAGGTCTAGGGACCAACCTTTAAAACTATTGGACCTGGACTTCCCTGGTGGTCCAGTGGTTAAAACTCTGCACTTCCAGTGAAGGGGGCATGGGTTCGATCCCTGGTCTGGGGACTAAGATCCCACATGCCCTGTATTGTGGCCAAAAACAAACAAACAAACAAAATCTGTTGGATTGGAGCAATGGCTACTTAAACTTTTCAAACTAACTACTCCCAGTAGCAAAGAAGAGTAGGCAACCATGGGCTAAGATTTATCACAGCAGTGTAGTAAAGATACAGGACCAGATATTAAGGGGACAGGACACAGGCAGAGTCTGGAGTAACTCGTGTGTCCGTGCTCATGTTCAGTTGCTCAGTTGCTCAGTCGTGTCCAACTCTGTGACCCCATGGACCATAGCCCACCAGGTTCCTCTGTCCATGAGATTTCCCAGCCAGATTACTAGAGTGGGTTGCCATTCCTCCTCCAAGGGATCTTCCCAACCCAGGGATCAAACTTGGGTCTCCTGCATTGATTCTTTACCACTGAACCACCTGTTAAGCCCAATCCCTGTGTAGGCCTCCTAATGGTCTCTGCCTCCCATGAGGAGTCACACAGAACATCCTTTTCCCCCAGCAGTTAAAAGGCAGCAACATGCACACAATGTTTCTGCCCAGGGAAGCCCTTTGAGACTTAGTTTAAGGTTGCCATTCCTCCTCCAAGGGATCTTCCCAACCCAGGGATCAAACTTGGGTCTCCTGCATTGATTCTTTACCACTGAACCACCTGTTAAGCCCAATCCCTGTGTAGGCCTCCTAATGGTCTCTGCCTCCCATGAGGAGTCACACAGAACATCCTTTTCCCCCAGCAGTTAAAAGGCAGCAACATGCACACAATGTTTCTGCCCAGGGAAGCCCTTTGAGACTTAGTTTAGGGTTTTGTCTCTCTTTTTTTTATTATTATTTTTTCTTTTTAGGATTTTTTTTTTTTTTTTTTTTGCTGGAGACTGGTCACATAGTACCCTCTGCCTTGCATGTAGCAGAAGGCCCAACTTCCAGGAGGAAAGTAAGTGTTTAGAATAAAACACATTGTGTGAACAGTCCAGGCACAGTAAAAATCCTCATCAATTAGGAAGTCTTAAGGACCCTCCCCAAATCCAAGCTCCCAAACACCAGCCAAGGACCAAGTTGGCAAACAGGCCTTTCTAAGGGTACCAGTCTCAGATCTGCTTCATTTTTATTTCTGCAGAGGATAGTTGGCAGAAATCTCGGATAATACCATCAGTAGTATTATGGAACCCTATGGGATAGAATGATGAGGTGAAACCAACAAGGTGAAGCCTATTAAGGGAAAACGAGAGCTTTGCATTAAAGTCCAAAAGATCAATGACTAGTACTGGATGGTGGAGACCCAGCTTGACAGCAATTAATGTGAAAAACCCCCAAGGGGGTTTGTTGCTCAATATCAATTAACAGTGTTAACTGAGCCACTGGAAAACTAATGGAAACTTATTCTAAATTAATGGGTGTGTCATGTCTAGATCAATGGGTGTAGAACTCCCATGGTATTCTGAAATGATCAAATATCATTTGGAAAAACACTTCTAAGGGTTTTATTCTAATACAGATATGAATAAGTAAAAGAAGTGCAGTAGCTGTACGGGCTGCTAGAGTGACATTGATATATGAGCAACCTTATCATTTTTGAAATGAGCCCTTGAAATTTTTGAAACGAGTCTGGGTGATTCTCTCTTGCTCCATTTGGCAGAATTGAGACCACTGGAGGCAGCTTTAGGGAGGTAGATACAGTGACAGTATAAAAGAATTAGAACAGACCAACTATGGAATTAGCTGATGTGGGCAAGATGTCTTCCCCAATAACGCAAGTATTTACACAATTGGATGAACATGGGTCTCTAGGCTGGATGAGACACTGGAACTGAAGATCTGCGTGTGTGTGTGTGTATCTGCTCAGTTGCTCAGTGGTGTTGGACTCTTTGCAACCCCGTGGACTGTAGCCCACCAGGCTCCTCTGTCCATGGCATTTCCCAGGCAAGAATACTGGAGTGAGTTTCTATTTCCTTCTCTAGGGGATCTGCCCAACCTAGGGATTAAACTCACATCTCCTGCATTGGCACCTGGGTTCTTTACCATTGAGCCACCATCTCTTTCTGTTCTACTGTGCTTGACCCTGTAGCTCTGTTAATTTAGATGTCTCCACTGTGCTCATGTCTCAGAGGCTTCTGAATGGACAGTCAAAAGAAGAACAAGAGTGGTTACCTCTGCCTGGTGTCTGTGAATCTCATTCTGAGTGTTGCCATAGGAGCCCTGGGGATGCTCACATGCGCTAGGGGCTCATTTCATAACATTGTCTCATACAGGCAGGCCCTCAATTTGGAGACAAAACTCTTCACTGGCAAGGTTCATGCTTGAAATTTCCTTCTAGAATTAATTTTTAAGGATTATGTGATAAAAATCAAGACACTACCTCAGGGAGCAACTCTTAAATTTTAGATGCAATTTCAGTATACACCAGGAAGTTCCTTAGTCCCAGATGAAGCTGACCAGAGCTCTTCCCATTTTACTGTTAAACATTTATTTTTCTGCATCTTACTAATATATTGACTGTCACAAAACATCCCCTAAAAATAAATACCCCTGGGCGAAGTAGTGCTTTGGCTAATATCATCTAAATCAGGGTTCTCTAAACGTTTCATATTATGTAAAAAATATTTCTAGGAGGAAAAATTCAGTTGTATCAGTAAAAAAAAATTAGTCATATCCCCACCTGTCTATATCTTTTATTTCTTTGCATCCTTGACACTCTTGACTCATTCTCATTCAGCTTCCTTCCTCGAAACAACCAGAACCCTAATCGCAGCCAGCTCTCTGCCTACCCTGCAGCTGTGCCCCACTAATGCCTTTGGCTGGAATAAAATTCATCACCATGCAGATAGTTCTCTCTTGAAACTGATGCTGGAAACCTCATGTTGAACCTCATGCTGAACCATCAGACTGTTCTTCCTGAATGTAGTCACTCTCCCTAAAAGTATATCTCAGACTTGGTGGTGATGGTGGTTTATTGCTAAGTTGTGTGTGATTCTTTGTGACCCCTTGGATTGTAGCCCACCAGACTGTCCATGGAATTCTCCAGGCAAGAATACTGGAGTGGGTGGCCCTTTCCTCCTCCAGGGGATCTTTCCAACCCAGAGATCGAACCCACGTCTCCTGCATTGCAGGCAGATTCTTTACCATCTGAGCCATCAGGAAAGCCCGTGAGTTTGAACTCACACAAGATTCAATGGACCCGTAGAATTAATTCATGTGAAAGACTTAACCAGGACCTTACACACTCGGACACAAAGATTATTCGGAGTCTATTCGATGCTGGAACCACTGGTAACTCATCGTCTCAGGAGTTACTGTTAAAATATGGAATAATAGAGGGAGGTTCGAAGATTGTGGAGGGGTTAGGAACGTCGGTCCATCACGGGACGAAGAATGACATGGTTCTTTCAACATCCTTAGTCTTCTTTACAGTGGAGTAGATGACTGGACGGACGTAGGTCTGGGTGTGTAAGACGGAAAGGTGGACAATTGTCTGTAGAGGTTGTATTGGCCCGAGTTTTCACTTGAGGAGTACAACAGGGGTGTTAGAGAAGAGGATTTCAGATACGTAGTTAGGGACGACTACAACGACAGTAAAGAGGTCAACGACTGTAGTTCTCAGAACTTCAGAAGGAAGAGTACAAAGAAAGGAAAATGGGACATAGGTTAGGATAAACGAAATGGAAGTCGTATGTAGACATCAGACTGGTGAAGAGTGATGGACATGACAATGGTGTGGAGGGACAGTGGATCTAGTTGTATTAGTAGACAATTGACCGGAGGGAGGTAGAATCGGAACACGGCAATCCCAGATAAATTTTGGTTCATCACTCTCACTAGATACAATAACTTAGATTGTACACACGAGTCAGTATAGATTGAGAAAACCTGGAGTACCTGACATCGGACGACCCGAGGAGACAGGTACCTTGGAAGGTCGTTCGTATGACCTTACCCAACGGTAAAGGAAGAGGTCGCCTAGAAGGGCTGGGTCTCTACCTTGGGAGGAGGACGTAATGTCCCTCTAAGAAATGGTGAACTTGGTAGACCCTTCGGGACAACTTAAATTTCACTTTCACTTTCAGCGAGTCCAGACTGAGACGTTGACCATGGACTATATAGTCCATGGAATTCTCCAGGCCAGAATATTGGAGTGGGTAGCCTTTCTCTTCTCCAGGGGATCTTCCCAACCCAGGGATCAAACCCAGGTCTCCTGCATTGGAGGCGGATTCTTTCAGCTGAGCCACAAGGGAAGCCCAAGAATACTGGAGTGGGTAGCCTATCCCTTCTCCAGCGGATCTTCCTGACCCAGGAATCAAACCAGGCTCTCCAGCATTGCAGACGGATTCTTCACCAACTGAGCTATCAGGGAAGCCCAAGATGCCATCAATTGTGAGAAGCAGCCTTATATTATGTATAAGTAAAGTAAGGGATATGAACTAAACTATAAAGCTTTGCCTTAAAACTGTGCATGCATGTGTGCTAAGTCGCTTCAGTCATGTGCAATTCTTTGAAACCCAGTGGACTGTAGCCCACCAGGTTTCTCTGTCCATGGGATTCTCCAGGCAAGATTACTGGAGTGGGTTGCCATTTCCTTCTCCAGCGGATCTTCCCGACCCAGGGATCGAACCCATGTCTCCTTTGGTTCCTGCATTGCTGGTGGATTCTTTATTGCTGAGCCACTGGGTAAGCTCCTTGCCTTAATGCTAATTTTGTGCAAAACATCACTTAGTCTCACCAGAATCTGTCTGCTTGAAGAGATTTCACAATTCCAGGATATTTGACACTTTTTTTTTTAACTGCATTCAGATTCATTCATCACTTGATGGAATGATAGGCAATCTTTTTGGATGTATACCACGAATGAAAGAAAACCCAAGTCCCTGTACTCAGTGATATATTTTATTTGACTTTTTTAATACTAACTTGGTAATGGCTTTGTAAGAAATGACAGACTTTCACTCATTCCCCCAACAATAAACATTCATTTCACTAGTATCACTTTTTTACACTGCTGCTGTGTTTCCCTGACTTTCTATTGCATCTTAACTTTTTGTTTCAGTGCCAAATCATCATATAATCTTTTGGAAGACATTTTTATTTTTTAAATATTTATTTATTTGGCTGTGCCGGATCTTTAGTTGCAGTATACAAACTCTTAGTTGGGGCATATGGGATCTAGTTCCCTTTCTAGGAATCGAACCCAGGCTCCCTGTATTGGGAGCATGGAGACTTAGCCACTGGACCACCAAGGAAGTCTCTGGAGGGCATTTTAAATAGCAATTAAACTCAACATATGTAGTACTGATAATGCAGAGAGCTTGCCTAAAGGGAAGAAAAGAATTTTCCTGAACAAGTTCCTTTGTGCAGGCAAATAACAATGCCTGAACTGTCACATGGCAGACGAGTGTTGCAATATAGTTGCTACAAGGGTAATCCCAATAATCCCAATGATAAAATGTAGGGGAAAAGTGATAAAATTCATTAAGTCAGATCAGTCCTTTCTGTACTTATAACTAACAAAGGCTCTCCATTGCACTTATGAGAACCCCCACTGTATCCTACCGAGTCCTGTGTGAGCTCCCTGTCCCCAGCCCAAGCCCCTTTGTCTTTGTTCCAGAGGGAGTTTGTGAGTGTTTGGAATCTAGCCATGGGCGTATTGAGTTGCAGATACATGTAGCTTGCATTTCTGGGATGTATTTTTGTGGTTCACAATTGTAGCTAGAGGTAAGCTAGCTTCCCCATGTAAGGAATGGCTTCCTGAAATGTTCCTTGTGTCCTCTCTGCTGACTCATCTGTGTTGGACATGAGGATGCAAGACCAAAGGCTATTAAGTAATATAACCATGCACTCTGGCTCCCAGCACCTGGAAGAATGGAGATGGTGGGAGAGAAACAATTACTGAAATGGATGATGCCACAAGCCAGACTGTCAGAAACTCTTCTGATCACTAGCACGTATAAAGTTGTAGGCAGGGTGGTTTACTCATGCCAATGTCTGTTGAGACAGAAGTTCTCTCCTATCAGGAATATACATGAAAATGCAGCCATAAACTCTACTCCATACTTCAGGGACTTCAGTGTTTGTGGCATTTGTTGCCTTTGTAAAGTTTGGGCTTCCCAGGTAGCGCAGTGGTAAAGAACCTGCCTGCCAAGGCAGGAGATATAAGAGACTCAAGTTCCATTCCTGGGTTGGGAGGATCCCCTGGACTGGAAATGGCAACCCACTCCAGTATTCTTGCCTGGCGAACCCCCATGGACAGAGAAGCCTGTGGGGCTATAGTCCATGGGGTTGCAAAGAGTTGGACAGGACTGAGCACACCTGCACACACCTAAGGTTCATCATTTATTGCAGTTTTTTTTGTCATCCTACATAAATCCTTGATTCTCTGCCTAATTTTGCATTTGTACCTTTGAATTCTTTCCTTTTTAAAGAGCATTTATTTACTTATTTATTTGCTGCTCTGGGTCTTCTTTGTGGCACATAGGGTGTTTCTCTAGTTGCAGCCTATGGGCTTCTCTTGTTGCGGCATGTGGGCTTAGTTGCCCCACGGCATGTGGGATCTGAGTTGCCTAACCAGGGTTGGAACCTGCAACCCCTGCATCGGAAGACAGATTCTTAGCTAGTGGACCACCAGGGAAGTCCCTGAATTCTTTCTTTTAATTGTGCAAGACTCAGGAGCCACAAAACCTAGATCCACTCCTGCTCTGACATCTGTAACACTACTCTTGTCCCCACTTCCCACACACCTGCCCTGAGCTCTTGCCATGCTGGTCTCTGCACTGTTCCTCAGACAGTTCCCACATTTCCTGGTCTCTGCACTGGTGAGTCCCTCTGTCTCTGGAGCCCTCTTCCTCCAAACATCCACATTGCTTGCTTCATCCCCTTTCAAAAGGCTTTTCTCAAAATGTACCTTCATAGGGAACTATATTCAATATCCTGAAATAAACTATAATGGAAAAGAATATTTTTAAATGTATATAAATATGTGTAACTGAATCACTTTGGTGTACAGCAAAAACTAAAACAACATTATAAATCAATGAAAAGGAAATCCATAAAACAGCAGGTATACATATATCTGATTTATTTTGCTGTACAGCAGAAACTGACAAAACATTGTAAACCAACTATGCTTCAATTAAAAAAAAAAAATTTTTTTAAGAAAGGGAAAAAAAGTCCACCTTCTTCAAAAAGCCCTCCCTGTCCTGTCCTCTCCCTTGGTATATGCAGTCCATATCTATACACATTTCTGAAGCTTCTTACTCCACTTTCATCTTCTCCTTCTGTAGCATTTTTACATTCTGAAGTAGATAAGTTGATAATGATTGATTGAGCAATAGATAGGTGATAGACACTATCAACAAATAATCAGATTTTCTTAGAGTTAATTGCCTCCTCTTCCACAGGAATGTACTCAATAAATACTTGTTAAATGAGTGAAGCTCTGCTCATATAAAAATCTGTGAACCACTTATTTAGGTAATATACACATACTCTCTCTCTCTCTCACACACACACACACAATGCTCTTCTAAACCAAATTGGTAACAACTTCTATGACCTTAAGTGAACCCTGAAAGGAAAATCAAGATGGAGTTGGTATTGCTAAGAGATCTCTCTAAAATGAAGCCAGGAGGCCATTAAGGAAGTGTGATTTATGCATGCCTCACTCCAGATGGAATCTGATCTTTCGACCTGATGAAGCCATCCAGAACACCTGCCAGAAACTCAAGATACTTATCTGACCCTTACCCTAAAATAACTCTTGATAGTCTATGTATTAACAGACCCCTACCCTAGAACAACTTTTGATTCCTTAAGGACAAATATTTTTTAACTCAAGTCACAGTCAGTCACAGTTGTCTTCAGGCAACTTTTAGCCATCTTGTAGCTTTTTTATCCATAAGCTCCTGACTCTTTCTCTTCCCTGGAACATTCCTTTGGGGTTACCTGAATATGGGATCTCCCAAGCTGCAGTTCTTAAGACCCCAAATAAACTTATTTGCAGCCTCTTTCATCATCATTTTTGGTCAATACCCTTTACTATGCCTTATAGAAATTTAATATCAAAATGATACTTTGGTCTCCAAAAATGAGAAAATGTGGAGAAAATGTGACTCTTCAATTGAAAAGGCCCAGGGAAATATTGTAGGGTTCGATTGTGGTTGGTGGTTGTATATTCTTTTTTTTTTTTTTATTGTGTGTGGATTTTTCTTTTAAGACTATTTTTTAGAGCAGTTTTGGGTTCCCAGAGAAACTGAGAAAGGTATAGACTTTTCCTATATACCCCCCCTGCCCAGTGGTTATGAATTCTTACTACAGGGAAAAGGACAGGATGATTTTTATGGTTGAATGAATGCAGGACAAAGACCAAAGCTGCCTTTGAAATAAAAGCTTCTCATACACGTGGCTCTCAGTTCAGGAAACCAGAGAATTCTCTGGTGGTCATTATTTAGAACAATGAGGAAAATGAGGACAGCAGAAAATGCTGAATGCTGTGAGCATTGGATACACGCCAAACATTGGAAATGATGGTTTATTAAATTCTTTTCTGTTTGAATTTGTTTAGCTTTTTTTTTTTTTTTCTCGCCTCAGAAATGAGGATCATTTTCCCACATCTTGGGCTCCATTTCCATCACAGCACAGCAGGGCATGGGAGTGGGAGCCTCACAGATGTTAATTTCGCTTCTGTCTCAGAACTTCACATTTCAGGGGAAATCTGCCTCCTTGTCAATAGCAAATTCAGTTAACAGTTACTAGCTATGTTTCTGGTGTCTTTACCTGTCCATGCATGGCTTCGAGCTACTTCTATCAATGTGCAGGAGGCTGGATGAGAGGTCATGTTTCTCCTTTTTGCTGAAAGGAAAGATTCAGGCATAATGTTTTCTGCTTGGCTTAGCACATGTTCTAGGATGCTGACATATTTGGTGTAGCAATGCTAGGGAAATTTCAATGTCAAGAGCATGTAGCCCTGATGAGGATCACCCTGGGGGAGGGGGGTGGTTAAGAGTGTTTCTTCTCCACTTATATCACA